>CAJVSB020000149.1:0-79513 GCA_911865555.2 Thlaspi arvense
GATCAAGACACCGGAACAAGTATGTTAATCCTTCTGGAGTATCCTTGTTTTCGAGAGCCAAGAACAAAGTCTAGAAAACTTTCGAAATCCATCTCCCGAGCATTACCTCCTCCAATTTTGCCACGACGGACATGCTCATCAAATGCTGTTTAAAAAAGCAAACATTTAAAAAAAAAAAAAACAGCATGACAATATAAAGTCTATTATGCACAAAATCACAGTGAAATATAGCTTTCTAATAAACAGAAGGAACTTATTATTTATATGCAAATGTTCAAATACTTTATAGGTAAGATGCTGGAAACTTTGAGCAGTTCCATAAGCAACAGGTATAGCCGGCATTCAGCTGGCATATTAATGAAACATGAAAACAGGAAAAAACTATAAACTGTGCCCCCCTCTTTTAACAAAAGAAGCAAGCTTCTAGGAAATGAAAAAATTCCAACAGACAGCAAAAAGAATGGAATGACGCATACATGACTCCTAGCTCCTACTCAACAAATAAAAATGTCATATCTTCAACCAATTTACATAGAAAACAATGGTTGCGCAGAATCCTACCCCTCTCAATGAAAATATCTGTTAATGTCCCATCTGCATACTCTCGAAGTTCCTGCTTGCTCAGTGACCCATTCATATCTTTATCAAGTGCAAGAAACATATCTGCAGAACTAAAATAATCAAATAAGCTACAATAACAACTAGAACAGTAAAGCTATCTGATTTATTGATTAACTTTTATGGTACATGATAAAAATGCATAATAAACTACAGGACATGTAAATAGTATCACAAGGATTGGCCTCCTGTAGCATATATACCAGACCCATTCCATCAAGGAGAAAATTTAATTGTTGGGATGAAAGGAAGATGAAAATATCAGGAACCCTATCCAGTCTTCCCTAATCCCCTGTTCTCCAAGCAGAGTGATAAGTGGCACAAGAGGACAGAAATAGTTTCCCCACACAATGACATTCATGAAAACTATGAATGACATTATTGTAGCCCAAACTTTCAATAGAAAAAGATGCACAGAGACCGGGTAGCAGAACCCTGGAAATTTTGTTACTCTTTTCTTTCTCAATTTATTTATTTATTTTCTATCTATCTATTACTTATTTCTTGAGAGGGGATGGAGATGAGAAGTGGGGGAAGAGAAATTCTAGTGTTAGGAATATGTAAATACAGAAAATAATTAAATTCCCCTCGTAGATGCACAAGCATATTTCTGAGACATACCACCCAAATCAAATACAGATGAAGAAATCAGCCTGTTAAAATCCTCTCACTCTCAGGAGGTTGAGAAACTTCTAAGCACGAAAATTATTACTCCGCAAAAATTGTTTTAAATATTAACAACAAAAAGGCATTAACAGTACATCAGTTTAATCTAAGCATATTGCCTTAATAGTCATCATATTATTATGTATCTCAACTGCATTATCACATGCTCAGGCAGTTCAGATATACAAACCAGAGATAGTCTCAAGATAAAACAGTAGCTTTCAATATTTAAAGTGAGAGGTATTGGTGTTGAACGTCATCAGTGTAGCTAAAGAATAAGAGAAAATGATACTAGGAGCATATTATGAAAACTCAAGACTGAAAATACCCACCACAAATGCGTTGGGCAGATGTTAATGAGAACCAGTTTTCAGCTTGTTCAGTGTCAGTGACTTCTTCCTCACTTTCCTAGCACAGATGTAATCCAAAGTCAACATCAGCTGTGTATAAACAAAAAATTGAAAATAGTAAAAATAATAATAGTAAAGATACATTTCAATACATCACACAGTAAGCTTTGCCTTACGTCAGATTCTATTTTATCTGTCACATTCATTAATGCAAAAATACTTGCCACCAATTGGATGTGATATACATATTGTCCTAGAATTGATGGTAGAGAGTTATCCCTACCATTTTTTTTCTGCCTAGAAAAGCATGCAAGAAACAGAATACACCACTCATAGTCATTCTAACACACATTCAATTGCCACTGACAAGTAGATAACCAAATCAGTTATTTGAGCAACATAAAGACCCATGTAAAGCAAAAACGGGATAAAAAATTCAAAGGCATTGGCACATATTTTTACAAGATATATTCTCATATCTTGTAACAATTCACTGGTAAAATAAATTTAAAAAAAAAAAACCAATGAATTCCCCAACCAGATGGCAAACAAAAAGACTTCACTGTATCTTCAAAACAATTTGCAGAAAAAATATTTAAGTAGAGAACATAACTCAAACTGGCTTACCAACATAACCACTAATCAGTGAAAACTACATTTGCAGAAGGAAGAAAACCCTGTATACTGAACTCCTTTGGTTTGCCCATGAAGATGGATCATAGTTGTATCAGTATTTATAGTTGAATTAGTTTTTAATAATACGTTTCTTCTTTAAGCTAATAAAGCTAAAACTTGCAAGGAGAAAAACAGAGTTCCAAGACCAATAAGCAAGAAACAAGGGTCCACCACTTATCCAGTACGTTTTTTAATGGATTAACTTCAGAACAACCAGAACACAAATCACCTGATGCAGTTCCATCAGTTCCTGGAGACAGTTGCTGAGCAAAATCTTCTTTATGCATGCCTTTCCTGCAACATAAAAACTCTCAGCCATTTGAACATCCAAAAATCAAAAAAAAAAAAAAAACAGAGAATGCATATATGATGGGAACTATTAGGTTACCAAAAGGGGCCAAGTTCTTCCACCAACAAAGAGTTGAAAAGTGGAATTGGACTTTTTACAGATTTACAGGTAGCAAGGCTTTGTAACACGGAATTGATCAATCAAATTGATACATATCATTGCATTCAAGTGAAGTATATCTTATATGTGGGTATAAAATATCTATAGCACCAGAGGAAGGGCACAATAAAGACGCAGTTAAACGTCGGAATACGTTGTCATGTAGAGATGGCAAGTTTTTAGTTTCTTTAGGTGGCTTTACAGCAAGTGCTTATTCTTAGACCCCTGTAACACTAACTTAAAAAAACAGCATCAATGATTGCTTGAATAGGCTAAGCCTCCTAACCTATTAAAGAATGGCATTGCACTTGCATAAATACTTAGACAATGGATCCAAAGAGGTCTAGCAGCACAATGGTTGGTGGGAGACAATTCAGAGGGATCTAGTGGCAAAAGAATGGGTGCAAAACAGGCACTAGGCCATGATCCACAGCTTAGGAAAGATTGAGCTCAACATTTGGACTCCAATAACCAACTGTAAGGCAAGATCAAGTGACACAAGTGTTCAAGGTCAAGAGAGCTGTCATTAGACTAAAATTATGAGGAGACAAACCACCTTCAGCTGTTGCCTTTATATCCATAAACCAACATGTCAAGCACACAACTGGAAGTGAATGTGAACTTATAAAGCATATATCTTTGGTTGGGTAACGGATAACTCCCAGCAGCATTAGACTTTATCCTTCCTTCAAATAATTACTTGACCAGATTTAGAAAAGAGCTCCATAATAATCCAACCAGAGAAATAAAATAATGTCGGAGGTGCTAGTGCAGGTGCAGGTGACATTTTTTGAGAGGCCATAGTAGAGCATGTCAAGAATTCAGTCACATTCATTAACATATGAAACTTTAATATGCCTGGATATTCCAAGCAAAAGATGCCATAATGTTTGCAAATAACAGGCACCAGTGGTTTCTCACAAAATGCAAAATAAAAACTTTTGGATGACTTCAACTAAATTCAAGCTATATAAAATCAACCATTTCTTTCAATGAAGGTAACCAGGATTCAGATCACAGCAAACCTCGCCTATGAGGATCACAAAAGAAGAAAAATTTGTGAGCAGCTATGCGGCAGTACATTTGAACAAAGGCTGCAGGCATGTCACGAAGTTGTGCCAGATTAGGAATAAGTCCTCTTATGTAGGCCTCCATTTCCTGCATGTATTAGACTGTGAATTTTTCTTCTTACTAGTAAGAATAGATGGGCATACAATGATTAGCAATCTATGCATTGATTGTATTTATAAGAAATTATACATTCTTGGATACAGAGGGGTTAAAAAGTGTAAAGAACCTCACATGAGGTTGCAGGAAACCATCAGAATCTTCATCAAGCTCACTCATGTCAATTCTGGCCTGTGTAAGTGAAACCTGAACAGATGCAAAAGTAGCATCACATGAAACAGAAAGTAAAAGCTGACAAAAGGGGGAGATATCAAAATGTAACTATTATGTGGCAAAATTTATATTTTAAGTATCAAAGCATGAAATTTGGTCTCATGCCTTATCCAAGTGAGCAAACAACTGTACAGTTCAGCTATAGTGATGCTATTGCAACTTATGAGTTATAATGTGACAACGAAAGAATCAAACACTCACACTCCTTTTTTTCTTTTGCTAGAATAAACTAGATCAAATCTCAAATTATCATATCTTAAAATCCAAAATTGCAAGTTCAAAAATGTTGGATGTAAGTGGTTTATTAACAGCGGTTCATGTATGTGTTCACACATGCCAACACAGCTAATGATGTCAAAGGAGAAATCCAGAAAAAATGCCACAACAAAGCCTAAATACTAAACAATTTATGTCTTGAAAGGCTCAACTTAAACCAAAAAGAGTTCAAGTTAATAATTACCCCATAAAAACCCATTATACATATTGCCAACAAAGAGACAACAATGTTCTCAACTATTCACTCTACTCTAAATGTGCTGTACTTCCGTTCTCCACATATCATCCACACAAGGACTGAGATATATAAATGCCATATCTCCTTCCCTCTTTCTTGCTTCACCAATCTTCCCAACAATGTATCACATTCACAATTATTCTAGTGAGTATCCAAGACATTGAAGGGCAAAACTGCACGATCACAGGCACCATAACTTCCATCTTTCCAGCATATTAAATGCCAATCAATGATTCCTCTGGTCATATATGACTAGGCAAGACAGAAGGATTATAGAGCTAGAGGCCAATTGCAGGTTAATCCACTGAAATTAGGCTTGGACAGGCCTCAATGGGCCAATGTTGATGAAAAAACAACAAAACAGAAACTTCTCTTGTTACATCATTAAGCAGTGTTAGATTAATACCAAGAATCTTCTCATAAATCACATTCCAGAGTGCAGAAAAAGGGCCACCCTGGAAAATCTGCCCACCATCCATAAGCCTTTCTTTAGAAAAGCAACATCATTTTTTTTCATCAAAATTTACACCTCGTAAGCTCCTTTTGCAAATGATCCAACAAAAGGAATCCTCCCCATTTATAACTCTTCCTCCAATTATGCATATAAATCTCCAACTCCTACAGCCAGTCTCACAACTTTCCCCTCAGGGCCTAGTTGAATTGGGGTTTCATGAAACCCCCTAAACCCCCTTGTTTGACTGGGGATTTTCCTAAACTGTCATTCAGATTTTGGGGAAACTAAACAAGGATCTCATTCAACCGGTTTTCATAAAACCCAATTTCATGAGATCCTCTTTTGATACCAACTTCACAAGACCCTTGTTTGATTTCCCCAAAACCCAGGAGTACGGTGGGTTTCAACTTTGTCCACACCCAGTCTTTTGATTTCATGAAACCCTCCTTTCAAACCCTCTCCCAAAACCCACTTAATCCCATCACTCCTCAAACTCTCTCTTGTCCAACTTCAACCCCCTCCCCCGGGGGCGGAAATTGAAACATTGAATCAAACAAGCCCCAAGGGTAATACACCACACAAACAAATTGAAAAACAGTTGCATGCCAGCAAAGAAAATATTTCTAGTTTTAATTCTTGCACAATGTTGCCTTTGTAATCACCAACAAGTAAAAAGCTAGTGTCATAACAGTGGGCAATATATGGTGATTTGTACCATGCTTTTATTGCATATTCCCATCTCAAACCAGAATAAACAAGTAGATAAAAGATGGGAATATAACCACCCCTAACAGCATAAGCCCATTGGAATAGGAAAGATTTATAAAGGTGCCATAAATAAACAGCAAAATACGTGAACAAACAACATATAACAGACAAGAAGATAAAATACACATGTTAAAGAACAAAAATTGGCTCTAAGCATAAAGAAGTGAAAACCCACCGTACGCATCACATAAAGGTAGAAGGGCAAAATCGCAATTCTTCCTGATTCATCTTTTTCAAACTTCATGAAGTTTGAAGGACTGAAAAATCGTCGACATTTTGGGCCTATTTGTTCTGTACATACCGAGGCAATGTGGCAGAAGTCCTCATAATTCATCTAAAAAGACAATAAAAAAAAGAAATATTTTAGCAATGTTGCAGATAAGCATAGATGAACAAGAAAAAAAATTATAAAGTTTCCACTATGACAGAGATATAATGGTATATGTTAGCTAAAAGAACAGAATCCAGAAAATAGGCTGTAATTATACTATTAACTACAAGACTACCAAGCTCAACAAGCAGCCAGAAAAATGCAATACCATTCACTCTTTTGAGCAAGGAAGCCAGCCTCTCATATGTGGCTACAGAAGTGTAATCCACAATTTAACAGCCACCCCCGTCACTGCCCTCTAAATTCAGCAACTTAAAAAGAAAGATTATAAGGCATATCCTCCGTAGCTATGTCAGATTGTATTGACTGCCCTCTATTTCTGACATACTAAATACATCAACCTTAGGCGTATTTAGAATAAATAAATGCTAAGACAGAGGACAAATATGAGGTTTGCTAATTAGTCATGTTAATATTGTTTGCTTGGGGGAAGATATACTGTAGCTCCTCAAGCTCATTCATCCAATATAAATTATCATGAAAGTCAAACATCCACACAGATTATTTGATTAGCAAACTAATTTCGCTGTCAATATGCATGAGATCTTTTTTTATTTTAAGGCATGCTATTCACACAAAGTTTCTATCTATCATATCTCATCTGTGCTTGCTGCTGTTGTAGTTAATATCAATTGTTGTTTCCGATTTTTCTTTCTTTAATTTTGAGATTCTTTATAATTTTAATATGGTAACCAAGTAACCCGATGTTCCAGAAATGAATATACAAGTGAAGCATTTTTTTTTAATATATTACAATCTTATAAAAACAACAGGATGTCCCTTCAACTGATTGTATTCTTCTCAGTTTATCCCAATGTTGGTTAAAAATTAATATAAAAAGAAAAGAATTATGCACATATATTTTTCTTCGAACATAAACTGTGATAGACATATGGTTTATCTACCTTTATGACTTCATCCTTTTCAAGCGTCATATATATCACAACCAAATTATATAGTATGTTATGGCATCAAATTTAGTATCCAGGCTTTATTGTTAGTATAACATTTACAAAATCTCCCTAATGTACAGATATGAGGTCATTAACGTAATTTTACCCAAATTTTCATTACTTTTATTGGGGCTTCTGAGCATTTCATTAGTTTAAAGTGTACAAGTGATGCACAGTGTTTTCCCTAAAAGAAAATGAATCAGCTACCATTGACAAATTAGATAATTCCAAAGAAGCTCAAAATATATAGAATTGTTAATGACGAAGAAAGTACATAAAAATGATGGGTGCACAGACCTTTTCAGCTCCAGTGGCATCATCAATTACACAATTTTCTCTTAAGCAAACCCACATAGCATCCAGATCATCAGCATTTAGCAAGAGATCAGATTGCTTCTGTACAAGTGAAATGAAGATAATAATTAATATATTTCCAATCCACATGATTAAAATAAACAAAATAGTCATTCATATTATAGCTGGAAAAACATGCCAGAAAATTTTAATACTCAACAAATTAACTTCACATCATAGACCAAAAGTACATCTTCATTTTAATTTTGAACAGTGAGAAACAACTTAATTATACCATGGGAACCTCAGTCTTTGAAAGGTTCTCCTTTTGATTGACATAATTTTGACCATGCTGGTTATGATTTCCCAAAAGATTCAATACTTCAGGTAAGAATAACCAGTAAAAAGTTACCAAATATGGCCAATTAGTGCCAGCAATACCTTTAAAAAACGAAATTTAGCCAGCCTTTGGACCCTGTGACTGATGGACCCTTCTTCAGGTTTCTGAACAGGGGAAATTAAACAAGAAATTAATAAATAAATAAAGAGGTAAAGAAAAATACATGGAAAATCTAACCTAGTAAGAATATCAGGTTATATATATGAAGATGAAGAATGTTATCTTTAGCATTTGCGCTTTACTTGTTTCCAAAGTAAATACTACGAAAAAGAGGTAAATGTTATCTACAGCCAAATAAGGAAATGGATAAACTCATTCTAATTGAGTCACTCCTGCAACAACCATGACCATTCACCTTCTTATAGAAGCTTGGAATTGTGCCGGCTTCAGCACTCTTTTGTTGCTTCTCTTTGAAGATATCAAGCAAGATTCTCTTTGTCTCAAGTTCTGCAATGGAAATTAAAATATATAGAGTTACCTAGCCAATGGAGAAACTTCATCTGCTGATAACGACCATATTTGCATTAGTTATATATTTACTAATGAAGTGCATATACCTGAGGCCAAAACAAAATGACCGTGAACATAAAATTCAATCAATCCTGATCATAGCAACTTAGAATACATGTCTTTCATTTTGAACTGGAAGCAAAAATGCTGCTTCTAAATCAATGTCTTTTTTACGTGGATCAAATAAACCATGGCTGCCCCTTCGCGTGCTGTTATATAAAAAGCCAAAATCCAGAACAACACATGCATCTACGCAATTCTAAGATACCTAAATTTAATAAATTACAACATCCATTTTCTGAAAAGTAGCCTTTGATTCCAAGTACGTTACAATAAGTTCCGAAATTAACCAACCAAAGAATTTGCAAGTACATAAGCATGCAAATGGACGAATATGAAGAGAAAATACACACCCATCAAGGCCTCGGAGCCGAGTCCTGCACCAGATCCGATGTAGCGGCGGAGGTTCCGGACCCACAACATGGACGAAGGAGGCGGGATCTTCCTCGCGGCCGACGCTTCGTGACCATCGCCGGCGCTCGACCCGCTGTACATTGCTTCGAAGTGCCTCTACTGTTAAAATATTACCAGATTAACCTTCAGAAAAAGCTCGATCTGTGCGTAAATCGACCCCCCCAAAACCCTAGAAGCAGGGACATCCCTCACTGGTTTCGCGACTGTGTAGCTCTTCCGAAACCGTGAGAGTGCTCAAAAGGTGTGTTCAAACGTCGAAGGTGCGACGGGTAGATGGACTTCTTTCCATTTGTTTTGTGCCTTTGTCACGGAACTTTGAGGTAATTGCAAATTCACTGCTGATGTTTACAAAGATTGATAAAGGGCGTGGACACTTCTGAGGTAATTTCAAAAACAAATTTAAGGCTGAAGCAAATCGGATTTAAATTAATTTAATTTAATTTAATTTAAATTTATTATTTATTTATATCTCTAACTTTGATATAAATTTTATAAAATATAAATTTATTAATTTATATATATATTTAATAAATAATTTAAAAATAAAATATTACCTTTTTGTACTTAAATTTCTCGATTCTGTTTTATCAATTATGTTTATTTCTAAATTTTTTAATTTTTTTAATTTAACCATTATAATTTTAAATTTATTAATAATATATATGTACATTTATTAATTTAATTAAATAAATATTATTAAAATTTATATTTAAATTTTTAAAATATCAAATTACTTAATTTCATATTTAATTCACTTTATTTGAAATTATAAATTTGATCAATTAAAATTTATAACCAAACTTTAATTATAAATTTAAATTAAAATTTCACCAATTGACAATCCTAAACAAATTAGTTGAGCAACCCTATTAATAAAACACAATTATTGAAGACAACCTCTAATTAAAACACAAATTCAATTGGTGATCACCGGTGTAATATCATTTCAACCTTCACCTAATTGCAAATAGGCCTGTTTGTGATTGATAAATTAGCTCAGTTTTGGTTTTAGAAAAATACTAACCAAGACCAGAATTTTCAAGACTATTCAATCTTGTCATGAATTAGGTGTTTGGTTGAGTCAGCTGAGCCAATTCTGGGTTTTAGCTCATCTCAATTATGTTTAACAAAAAAATTTAAATATTAATTTATAAATATTTTTGAGTGATTAAAAAAACTACTAATAATAACCTTGTGTTAAAAGATTATCCTACTTTTATTTTTTAAATTTTTTTTCACAATAAATGTAAGGAAAAGTAAACAAAAGTTTTACTTCATAAAAAATATAAATTATATTTCATTCAATTATATTTTTCTTAATTATTATTACTTTTTTCTTATGTTAAACAATTTTTTTCATTTTTATATGTTTTTCTTAAATTTGAATTTGTATAATAGAATAAATTTTGATTTATTCTGGATATTTATATTTAAATTGAAGATATTTTAAAAAGTGAATTTTATATATTTTTTGTTAATTAATGTATTTAAAATAAAATTTATATCTTTTTTATATCTAAAAAATAAATTGTATAAATTTGTATCTAGAAATTGAGTGAAAATATTTTTTATATTTAAAATAAAAAGCAAAACAAAATATTTATAATTCGGTTCACGATTTAATTCTCGTAATTCTTCGTAATTGTAGTTCACGATTTAATAATAGTCTAACTCTCATAATTTAATTTTAGTTCCAATTCTAATTTCAAAAATCAAAAATCTTAATTAAATTGTAAATATTAAAACTAGACCGAAATTAAATATTCTAGTTTAACATAAATTTTTCACAATTTAGCCGAAACCAATTTATGGTTCAAGCTGAAACCATGAACAAGACTAATCACAAATCCTTAAACGTTATGTACGTATAACAGTGAATAAAGATGTAATGGCTAGTAAATTAACTTAAAGTTTAACGACTTGAGCCTTCTTAAATTAAAAAAATATTATTATTATATAAATAAAATTTTATTCCTTTAAAAAATTATGTTCTTGATTCTCATAATTTAATTTTAAATCCACGGTTGAATGAAATATAAATGGAGAAAGGATGAGCAAAAAAATAACAGTTAATTTCAAAGTTTTTAATACAAATGTCATTTCACTAACTTTTTAAACCATGGTATTGGCATCACTATGTGAAATAGTATATTGTAATATCTTTATTTTATATAGTAAATAACTAGATATAAATAATTTAAAATTAATATAATAAAATACTTATAAATTTGTTTAAATTAAAAAAATTAATTATTGAATATGTAAGAATCCAATATTTATTAACTTAGTACTTGTTAAATCTAAATTACTGATTTAAAATACTTACAGTAAACTTATTCAGTAGTAATTTTTAATATCTTATATATTATATTATATTATATTAATTTTAAAAAATAGATATGGGACAGGATATCACAATTTCTCTATTTAAATATTTAATATTCCCACCAAATCACAAATAAATTTGAATACCGTTTTTGTTTTAATAATATTTGAATAATTCAATAACTAGTCAACTTAAAAATTTATTAAATCTGAATTACTGTAAAAGATATTTAAATTTAAATTATTTTAAAAATAATTTATAATTTTTTATATATTTTATTATATTATTCTTAAAAATTTATATAAGACAGAGTGCCACGGTGTATCTCTGTCCAGCCTAGGCTCTTTAGTTCCCAAGCAAAAGCAGAATAGATAATTAGAGATGACTGCCATTTAGTTTTTGTATTTGCAAGTTTATTTAAGTAATTTTCATATCATTGAAATATAAAGTAAAGAATAATTTGTTATCGCATCTAAAAATTCTCTTAAAAATACAAATTACAAAGAATTATGGTTCTCTTAATCTGTGGTGTTTTCCACATTTATTTTATAAAAACCAATCCAATGAATGGTTTTAAAAAGGAAAAAAATATTTTTTACATTTTTCTACGAATTTCTCCATTGAGATACGGAGTAAATATTACATAAAATGTATTAAAAAATATCTAATGCGACTGTTATAAAATTCTATCGTAAAAAATTTATGTCGTCATTCACTAATCATTTATTTAAAACACATGGTTTATATGCAATTTTTTGTGAACTAATAGTCCCGTTTATAATAGTAAAAAATGTGTTTCAAAAATTTATATAGATGGAAATTTTTCTGAGATAAAAGTAATTCGCATTTAATGTCTAAAAAATCCCAAAAATATTAAAAATTTAAGGGGAAAAAATACCAGCGTGGGCCGTAATACGGGCCGTTTAACATCTCTCTCTGTCTCTATGTCTCTCTGTCTGATCCTCTGATCTCTAGTGACTACGGAGTAACCTCCGAGAATGGCTTCCTCTGTAGCTGCATGCATCTTCTCTCCGCAAGCTCTTGGTCGATCCAATGGAGGCACTCGAAAAGCCAGCAGCAAGCCCCTCGCCAAAAGGCTGTCCAAGTCCAACCCCAGCCCCAAGCACAACAACCGCAGAGCTCGCACCGCCTCACGCGACTTCCCGCCGCCGCCGCCCTCCTCCACCGCGGGGGGCGACGCCACCACCTACACTCGTCTCCCTCCCAAGGATGACTTCTTCCTTTATTCGTTTGACTCTTCATATCAGTCGGCCGCCGAGGTCAAGCTGTCCGAACCCAGTGCGACGACTCGGAGGAGTTCTAGGAGAGGCACTGAGCGTGAAAGTGATAGCTCGAGCGACGAAGAAGAGTCGTTTCATACGAATTTAGGGCTTTCGTGCGGAAAATTTGAGGTCTTCGAGGTGAATTCTGATCAGGAAGATGAATATGATGACAGTGTATCCCCATTGAATGGGAGGACTCCAAGGATATCCAGGAAGGGCGTTGAGCCTCAAATTTCTGGATTAATCAGCGAAGAAGAGGTTTTCGACACTAATTTAGGGATTTCGCACGAGAAATTTGAGTTGTTCGAGGTGAATTCTGATCCAGAAGATGAAGATGACGAAGGGGACTACGGTGAGGACGATAATGTCGATGATGTTCTAGGGTTTTCAGGCGGGGAAGCTGAGGACGTGTTTTCTGGAGGTGAAATTGAAGGAGAGGAAGTGAAGGTGAAGGAGAAAGGGGTGCCGGCGGTGATGCGATGCTTTGACAGGGCGAAGATCTATGTGAAGGCCGGTGATGGCGGGAATGGAGTGGTGGCGTTTCGGAGAGAGAAATACGTGCCTTTGGGGGGACCATCCGGTGGGGATGGCGGCAGAGGTGGAAACGTGTATGTTGAAGTTGATGGGTCGATGAACTCACTGCTGTCCTTTCGGCAGAGCATTCATTTTCGGGCAGGAAGGGGCCAACACGGGCAGGGGAGGAAGCAAAACGGAGCTAAAGGGGAAAATGTTGTGGTGAAAGTGCCACCAGGGACAGTGATAAGGGAGGCTGGGAAGGAGGGAGAGACAGGGAAGGTGCTTTTGGAGCTGTTGTATCCAGGGCAGAGAGCTCTGTTGTTGCCCGGGGGGAGAGGAGGGAGAGGCAATGCGTCTTTCAAGTCGGGGACCAACAAGGTACCAAAGATTGCAGAGACTGGAGAGGAAGGTCCAGAAATGTGAGTATTTCTGCTTCAGTTGCACGTTCATTTTTGTGTAATTTCCCCCATCATAAGCTACATCTCCAATGGCTTAGAATAGTAAATGATTTGTGGTTATGACAGGTTTTTTGATCAGGTTAAAAAGCTCTCATCTGAAACTGCATTTTGATATTGATAATGGTTGGTTTTTTTACGGTATAGAAGTTGAAGTTAAATGCTGATAATTCTATTTAGAAAGGTGAATTATGCTGTGCAGAACCTTATTTTGGACAGGTTTTAGTGATCTTCTTTTAGTCTGGTCATCACTGCATATATTATGTTGACTAATAACAGATAGTATATGTCAGCGGGGAAATTAGATTGTGAAGTAGAACCACAGGTGAATGCTATCATATCTCAATTTGAGTTGTATGTTTTCTGACTACATAAAAGAAAGTTACAATAGGGATAAGTTTGATTGAATAGGTTTTAGCCTATGGGTTCAAGTGCAGACTGTGTTGTTTGATAAGAGTAAACAATTGCCATTGTGATGTAGCATATGCAATATATGAAGTCCACTTGGAATATTTCTATGGTTCATATACCCTTTCTTACATGGCACTCATTGCTATGACAGGCTAGGTGTTCAAATTTTCATAGTCGGGGAATCTTGTCTCAAAATAATATTTTTCTGTTATTAGAAAAAGAGTCCCTAGGTTGTCAAGTAGAACGATAATCCGTAGACATTTGTAATGAAAATCAAGCCATTCAAACTTAGAGGCATGTATGCAGTATTTGCACAAGGGTTTACCTTTTAATTAAGAACCAATTTTTTTTTTAGTTAATTCCACGGTTAGTGGTAATTGTTAACTTCTAATTAAATCCTTCAAGATCCTTTTACTTAGATGGTTGCCTGAAATGATTGTGATATTTGATCAGGTGGTTGGAATTAGAGCTGAAGTTGGTGGCAGATGTTGGAATAGTTGGTGCTCCAAATGCTGGGAAAAGCACATATCTTAGCGTTATTAGTGCTGCTCAGCCAGCTATTGCAAATTATCCTTTTACTACCTTACTTCCAAATCTTGGTGTAGTTTCATTTGATTATGATACTACAATGGTAGTGGCAGATCTACCAGGTTTACTTGAAGGAGCACACCGAGGTTTTGGTTTAGGACATGAGTTTCTCCGGCACACTGAAAGGTGTTCTGCTCTGGTATGAGCCCTCTCATTTATGGTGCTGGCTTTAATCCTATTCACTGATTCTGATATAGCAATCTTCTATAGAATTATTAATGATATATTGAAAAATATGGTAGCTGTTTATTTTAGTTCTTCTTGATTTTCTCATACTATGTAGAGATGCTATTTTGGAATTCTTTGAAACTAGGGATTATAGAATTACTTGCATTTCTTTCTTCTTTCATCTTTGTTTCAGGCTGGTTGGGGCCAGTTCTGTCTCAGAATGGATGAAGATTTTGCTTGCAGTTTATTGTTCTTCTATTTTTATTGAGGTGTTGGTGGATGCCAATGCTGTTGATTTAATGACTGTTTATGAATATGGAATCTTAGGTACATGTTGTTGATGGATCGTCACAGCAACCGGATTTTGAATTTGATGCTGTTCGTCTAGAGCTGGAATTGTTTAGTCCCGAACTTGCTGAGAAGCCTTATTTAGTTGCCTATAACAAAATGGATCTTCCAGATGCATCTGAAAAGTGGATGTCATTTAAGGAAAAGCTGCAAGCTTATGGTATTGAACCCTTTTGCATGAGTGCTGTGAAAGGGGAGGGTACTCATGAAGTGATCCGTGCTGCCTATCAGCTTGTACGCAAAACAAGGGAAGAGAGGAAGGAAGAAGGTCAATAACTTATTTTCTTTACAATGCAATGCAGAATGTTTTTATGTCACTGGAATAACTATATATCCCATTCTAGTATTGCATGGTTATATTCTGTAGCCTTTTTAGTGTGCAGCTCTTTATTTGCATGCCAGTATTTTTGAGCCTTCTAATGATATTGATCCGTATTATCGATGTTGATCACTGACAAGATGTTCATAACATCAGGAAGGGCAAGAAATATATTCAGGGTGATAATAAGCAAAGAGTGATTACAGAATATCAAATGTATTTGTGTCATTGAGAGATATGGGAGAATCAAATATTATATGCAAGGCCATGCATGTATATATTTCTTTATGTCCATCTAGAATATCCATTTTGTGTTGCCTATTTGTTTACAATTTTCATCTAAATCAGGTCGGAGTGGTCCAGAAAACTTGAACCATGTGGCTGACATGGTGCAGAAGCAGCGAGCTGCCCCCATTGATGAATTTGAGATATCGCATGACAGCAGTATGAGGACATGGCATGTTGTTGGATCTGGATTACAAAGATTTATTCAGATGACAAACTGGAGGTATGCACTCCATCGCATGTTATCTGTATCTTTGGCTCTTATCATTGTATCTAATTATGTTTTGTCTTCTTTCATTTGTTGCCATTGCCTTAGGTGGGCTGTCCTGTATTGTTCTGTTAGATCTCATACTTTTAGTTCTGAATTATCAAGCAATGATCATTCACTATACAGTGTATACATTCTTCGTGTTCCTCACATTTGGACACGCATGAGCCAGCCAGCTTTTGAAAATGGACAATCCTGGAATTGGGCCTTTGGACCATCTTGGCCTGTTCATTTGGCTTGGTTGAAATCAATAACAATAGTAGGTGTGATGCAAACAGAAAATTGATTTTGTGGACATTCAAGGTTAAAAGACTACCGGAATTCAAATTTTAAATGTGAACATTCTACCCTGCCCTGTTACTATCTTTTTTTTTTATGTTTTTGCTTTATTTTCATATAATATGCATATATAATTTTTATTGTTTATTGTTTCTCATGCGAACGAGGCATTCACATTCCAGCTATATTCAGAAAGCTCCCTTGGTACTAGTAGATTAGCACAGGATTGAATTACAGCATTGTATTCTTCTTCTAAGATTTATGCCCTGCGGCAGACACTGTATGACTCATTTTGATCTTCTTGGAGAATAATGATATTAATCTACCTATTTTCTGCTCCAACTTATTTTTTATTTTTTGGATAACCTTTTCCTCTCTTTCTTGAGTCATTTTATATCTCTAGAAAGTTTTAGATGAACTGCTGAGTTGATTATCTGATATTCAGTTTGCACAGAATGTTTTTCATCTATGCTGCTTTATAAAGTTCTTATGCTGCAATTGCATCTCATTATTATAGAAAATCAAGTCTCATAGTCGCTGCTTCAATAATATCCTTGTTCCTGACATCTGAGAGTCCCAACACATCAAATATGAATTGGTAGAAACATCTTTTTGTGACAGATACAAAGATTCCGAGAGAAGATTCCAGCATGTTATGGAGGCATGTGGCTTGTACAAATCTCTCATTAGACATGGGGTAAAGGAGGGTGACACTGTCATTGTTTCTGAGGTGTGTTTATATTGATTTGGCTCTCTTATATTTACTGCACTGTGTTTAATTTGTATTACCTGACCCAACCATGAAAGGAAGAACAAAATCTTTGAGGTTGCAGATAAACATCCTGAATAAGTTGCAAATTTGTGATTATAAATGTTTGTTTGATCTAGTATGACATCAGTCTGACCATTATGGTTTTAGTTGGAGCAGTCCTTGCTATGTACACTCTTTAAATTTTGTCATGAGCAGTGACATTGAAAATCTGTTACCATTTTCATTTCCTAAATAGAGATCAATTGAAAAATATTCATATTCTTTTTAATAATAGTCATGTTGAACTTTTCTTTTTCTTTTTTTCCCCCCATCTGTCAGTGACTTTTTATAGTTTCAGTAACCAAATTGGATGTGCTTATTTGGTGTCTCTCAGATGGAAATGGTATGGCATGATTCTCCAGACAACTCCTATTCAAATTTGAGGACAAGGTCTAGTGATTCAAGTAAATGGGCTCAATGGACATGATCTCTCAATTATGCCCATATCATTTAATAGATGTTTTGCTTTTGTAGTGATGCCAAGTCATCTTGAACTTGATTTTCACAGAGAAGATATGACCTGTGGGGTGTATACTTGTCGGCCTTCATGAAGCTACCCAAATTTGAGGCTTCTGACATTGGTGGCCGATGTCAATCTCAGGACTCGAGAGCCTCAATAGTGATTAGGCCTATAAAGCAAAAATTTTCTTGTTCATTTGATTGTGCTCTTGCAAATATCTTGAAAGCGCTCATTATTATTCCAATTTTTGGGGAAAATATCATGTGTTGCCCTATATTGGTGAATAAATGGTGTTAGTTGAATTATTGTGGATGGAAATTCATATGGGCATATTTTTATTCTAATTTACAAGCTGAAATAAGAAATAATACATAATGAATATTGCCTTATACATGATCATAGCTCTGTTTTCCTATTATTATACACATATGCATGCATGATTTAATAATATCAATTTGCTATTGAATCCACCTTGAGGTGTGTGACGTAGTATGCTCTTCACTATGAATTTATCAGAGTTGGATATTACATTACTACTCATATGTTAAAGGGCTAAATAAGTTTGGTGTAGAATGAATAAATTGCATTATGCTTTGGAGGGGTAAATTCGAAGAAAAAAAGTCGGAATATTTAAAATCCTCAAAGAGTTTTTGTTACATACAATATTCTTTTTAAGTTTTAATAACTGGTTTCACAGTAATTTTTCAAGTTGAGTAACTGATTTTACCGCTATCGAAAATAAACTTTTCAACTAAATTTAACATAAATTTTCATTTTTTTGGGGGGTATTTCGGCTCTCTTCACCATAAAATGGTGGTGGCAGAATATTTGAAGAATATTGGATGGAGGGCAATAAGTGGGGCACTAAGAGGGGTGTCTGTAAGAAATTCTTGCAAATGCTTATAACTTTTCAATGATTGAAAAGCAGTCAAAGGCTATTTGTAAACTTACTTTCAATTTTAACTTCCTAAAAAAAAAGTATAAACAGTGAAAAATAAGTAGCAAAGGGTAGGGGTAATTTATCTTCCACTGGCATTTTTATAAATAAATTAAAGTTATTTTAAGCTTAAATTTGACATTTTTGTTCCTGTATATTTTTTAATATTCTAAAATATATTTCTGTCTTGACCTGGGGTTGGTTCGCCTCTAGTGATCATGGCGAAAAGAAGAGTGCCTGATCAGCTGGAAGAGGAGAGGTAGAGGCCGATCTCCCTCCACTGATCACGATGGGAAGAGGAGAGGCCGGTCTGCCTCCGCCACCACGAAGGAAGAGGAGTGCCTGGTCAACAGGAAGAGGGGACCTAGCAGAGGCCGATCTCCTTCTACTAACCACAATGAGAAGAGGAGAGGTCAGTCTGCCTCTAGCAACCACAACAAGCTAGAAATGGTTTGACTGGTCTCTTCTGCAACTCTGACCTTCTTTCCTCTAATCCTCTTTCAATTTCCCCTTGATCATCGATAAATCCACCCAACATCAGCTGTTAGGACATGCTTTGCTTGCCAAGGCAATCAGTGACCTTCAATGAGCTTGCGTGCTTGGCAGCTACAAATCTCCACATCCTTTTGCACTAGAGTGGCAAGGGAAAGTGATGGCTCGGCAAGGGAAAGTGAGAGAGAGGGAAAAGGAAAAATGAGGGTAAAAAAATTAAAATAAAAAATTCTATACTGACAATCACAATGCACACAGCCAATTTTGTCTGAGATTCTAGAGGACGGGCCTGAAAAATATGAATATAATGCATCCCTTATAGTCCAAAATTCGTGTGGGAAATCATAGTGGGATGATCATCCAACCATGAGAAAGTAGTTGTTCAAGAAGTGGATTGTTTGAAATCAATGCATTTAGTTTTGTAATTTAAATTTTTTATTTATTAAAATAATATAAGACACTATTTTTATCTCTTAATCCATGTATTAGAAGAGAATAATATGTATAATAATCTCTAAGATGATTAGTAAAAGAGAGATAATAGGTTAATGACAATTATAATATTCATAATAATCTACAAAATAATTATCTACAAAATATTCAACAAATAATTTTAAATATTTAAGTCCAATCCATATCAATTAACTTCTATCAAAACGTTAGCTCTTCCTACACAACGCTGTCTCCTTTTTGCTATGGGCATGCAGGGCTCAAGCCTGTTGCATGTTCAATATTACCACCACCACCACCACCATTTCACTCTCCAACAAGAAGAAGCGGCCAGTGCCCCTGTTCAACACTGCAGTCTGTTCGCTTTCCTTTCTTTTTTCTATTCCTTGTCACGTCATTATGTCACTTCTTCTTAATCAGTATTGGGTTAGTCTGCAATACTAATCCCCACTACCCTTGCCACGGGAGAGAAACAAAGGGTCACCTCCATCAGCATGTGGGCATTGAATAGGTTTATGACTTGTATGGTTTCAATATTCTTTCCTCTTTTACTTTTTGTACATAGCTTTTATTTTTTTCGTAGTTTTATAGAGTTAAAATATTGAACTTTTTTTTTTTGGCATATTGGACGTTTAAACTTGTTAGAGGTCGAAGTTAGGAGACTTCTTAAGTCGAAAGATTTAGCTCTTTGATAAAAACAAGACTTCTGAATGTTTGTTTTGTCAGCCTTCTATTGGAAGAAATGAAGACTCTTCGGGCCCTATAGGGTTCTTTTGGAAGCGTCTCCTAGAAAATGGGATACCAATTGAGTCCAAACAAAACACTGGCGGCCGTGACTAGCACATAAAATCCGGACTTCGAGCAAGATTGGCAAAGTCTGAACTCCTGAACTAACTAGTCGTTGGAGTACAATGCTCTCTTGTAAAACGGAGTACAATGAAACCATGCACCCCTTCAACGGAGTGAGCTGATATCAGTGCACCATATAACTGAAAACTCCTTCTTCGGGGCAGCTACGTGGCCTAACAGGAAATAGTAAGCAAAAGGACCAGCGCCCACCCACACCAGCCATTGGGTTCACGCAAATTTTCGAAGCAAATTTTCATTTCATTTATCTCATAGAACCAAAACATCTCTCCCTCTCTCCCTCTCTCTCTCTCTGAGTGTAATTACAATGGCAAAAGGAGTCGACATAAAAACCAAACTCAAGAAGTTAAAGAACAGTTTTGGACCAATCAGAAGAGAGAGTACCCCAAGTCAACCACATCACCACCCAATGGAGGGATTGAAGAAGAAGAGCACTGAATATCGCTTCCGCTGTTTGGACACAGGGCCTCCATCCACCCGTCTTCCCCAATCCATGGATTGTTAATCACAGCAGACAGGTCACCTTCCCATGGCTGCTGATCAAATCCGTTGTAGCCATACCCATCACAGAAAGAAATCAGGTCTATGTTAGAAGCATCTGAAGCTTCAAAAGGAAGTGCATCTTCACCACATTGTCTCTGGATACCGGGAAAACTTGTGCTGGGAAAGTTTGTGTTGGGGTGATCAGAAGCACTTGAAAAGATGCTGCTTTTGGAGTTTTTGTTGGTGGAGCTGGGGCTAGGGGGCTTGAGGCAGCTGTCTGGGACAATGCACCCCAAGTAGCCAGAATTAGTGTCAGCACTAGGGAAGAAAAAGTTGGTGTCATTTGGCGAGGACCCATACGAGGATTGAGATCCAGAGTCATTGTCAGAGTGAATTGGGTTAATCTGGTCCTGACACATGTCATGCTGGCGTGGCACTCCCTGATTGGTGGTGGGGAGCTGCGGTGGTGATGGCTGTGTGAGATGGAGGGGGTAGTTTTGGAATTGAAAGGCATTTGTAGTAGTGTAAAGAAAATTGGTTCTTGCTTGGGCGCCCTTCATGGAAAGGGCAGCCCTGTCATAGGCCAAGGCAGCCTCATGGGCAGTGTCAAAGGTGCCCAGCCAGTGCCTCTCCTTGGTGGTGGGATCCCTTATCTCCGCCGCATACCTGCCCCATGGCCTCCGCCGGACCCCCAAAAACCGCCCTGGCTCTGCCACCTTCCGCCGTCCCCTCCTCTCACTTGATGATGGGGATGTGTTGTTCCTTTGGAGCATGGAAAAGCCAGTAACATTGTTGTGAACCAAACTGCTCTCAAGGCCCTGGATAGTTTTGTGATGATCACTTGGTTTAGAAGTGGACATAGTGAAGAAAATGTGGTTGAATTGAGTCAAATGAAGGCTAAGATGAGGATGATTGGAGTGAAGATTTGAGGTTTTAGAGTCTGGAAAATGTAGTTAGTAGTGAAGAAGGCAAGGTTTAACCGATTCAATACATAGTGGCATTGGAGTGAAAGGTGAAAGAAAATGAAGTAAATTGATTTGGGATGGAAGTGGGAAGGAGGTGAAGCAAGCCTTTTAAAGAGGAGAGAGGTAGGTCTGTGACCGACTCTGCTCACTTTCCACCTACTTTTGAAATCACTTTTTGAGCCTGTTTTTAAAAACACCCATTAGAGGGGTGGGGGGAGCTTGAATCCTTTGTGGTCCGTGATGTATCAAATAATTATGGGCTACAACTTATAGGCAAAAGATTCCCAAAAGTAGTCAAAAAAAAAATCTTAAATTGGGGGTTCCTGACTACCCTTTTTCACTTCTTACTTTCTTCCATGTTTCAGTCTCTCTGCTTGTTCTTTCCTTCCCCAAGGCCGATGAACTACATAGTTTCAAAAGCATGGCCAGTTGGAATGTACAGATGATAGATAACTTTGAATGTGACAGGAAATGATAAACCCTTTTTTTAACTTGAATTTTGAATTGTTTTGCCGATATAAAAGAAAATAAGTATTCTTTTATCATTTATCTTTTTTTATTAGTATGTTCTATTAGAATATTTAAAGAAAAATTTTAAAAACTAAAACAGTGCCTCAAAAATAATAAAAACAATTTTGTTCTTAAAATTCTTGACTTTTCAATATCAAACTAAATAATAAAAAAGCTTAAATAAAATAATTTAACTTTTTAAATGTAACCCATTATAACACATAAAAGTTCCATTTCTTGAAGTCTTGTCAACTTCGCAGAAGAGAAAGTGAAAGAATGCTAGATCTGGAAGAAGGTCCAAAAAAGAAAAAGCATTTGGAAAAAAACAAAAGAAAAAATGAAGAATGTTTATGATTGAATGGTGGTTATCCACAAGTGCTTTGAGTGGTAGGATATGTGAATCCTTGTGACAGAGAAAAACCCCCCAAAAGGGAAAATCCCGGAGAGAAAAGAAGTGTTTTTGTTTGCACAGTCCTAGAAAATCTCAAAGATTTGAATCTTAATGTACTACTACTGGGTGCTTTTTGTATTATCTTTGAACAGCACATGTTGTACCCGCATTCTATGCAAAACCCACATCAGCTAAATTTCTTCTAAGCTCTTTGTCTGCTTCAAGATTTTCAAAGGGAGCAGTTAAGATCAAACTCAGAATTAGGGCTATGAAATTTGAGATATGCTCTCTTGTGGGTTTGCCCGTTTTGTCCTCTATAGGGGAAAAAACAAACATTTGGGTCCAAAGGAAAGGGACTCCCTCACCCCCTCTACTACAGCTTACAAGTCAAAGCTAAGCCATTGTTTTGTTTGTCTTTTCTCGTAGGGCTCACCCCGTAAGATTAAAGTTAGTTTTACTTCCTGGTGGCCTAATCCACCCCCCCCCCCGCAAAAAAAAAAAAAAAAAATCTAATTCTTATCCCATGCCTCAACAAATAAACCCATACAAAAAAAAAGTCTATTAAATGTGAACCCAAAACTTAACCAGAGTTGTATACTATTTATGAGATTTATTTAGAAATTATACATTCAACTTTTAATCCTTCTTCCTTTTCTAACTTAAACTTCCAATATACCCAAAGAAAATATCATATTAAATGTTGTTTCTTATACTATTTTTACATACCTGCATTAGAATAAATTTATATTAGAGTGGTATAGAATACAGAGACATTGAACTAAAGTAAAAAAATTAAATGCTATTTAGTTGAATTTGATTAGCTAAAATTACACAATGTTACAGATAACAATAATTACTCTTTGTGTGGGGTGCATTTTGTAAATATCACTTGACATACTCAATTGCTGTTTTCTAAATGACATAAATATTATTATTGCATAGGTTATTTCAACAATTGGGGTACCCAACTTTTTTGACTAAATTAAAATAGATATTTTTTTTTGTTTTATTTAGCAGGAACTGAATGGTAATCCCAAAATGAACATTTCATTAATGCGCTTTAGAACATGATTTATTGGCTAAATGTTGGAGATGAGGTATGACTTGTGGGGCTTCAGATACTTTAGTGAGCTCTTCAAAATGCTTCTTATTCAAATAAGTTTTCCCCAAAGCAAAACAAAAAGCAACTTGTTTAAGGTTGAGAAGAGGGTTTCTGTCTCTCCAAAAGTAACTACTAAAATCTGCAGTCAAAACTCAAAAGCACAAGCAAAAGCTCAAAGGGACACTTGTAAAGCAAGGTGGATTAAACTGCCCGAGCAAAAGCCACAAATGGGTCACCCATCCATCTAGTTTTGGGAGTTCCAATGTGACAATTTTACGACTTCTTTTTCCTTTTATTTATTAGTACCCTCACATGCCCAAATGGCATTGGGAACAGCATACACTAATCATGACCCAAAATGGGTCAACCTCTTTCTCTTGTTTTAAGCATTTCCAAAATCCACAGAAAGCACTGTTATGGTCTACCCTCTAATTCAATAATGTACCTAACAAAATTATATAGAAGAAGAAAAGGGTAAGACAGAGGTTTTTTATTCGGGTTTTTAAATTTTATATGTTGTTTTGTAATTATATAAAAAGTTATAGAAGTGGTGTTTGGGTGCAGAGAATTAATTTTTTATCATAAAATTCTTCTAAAATAAACTTATCAATTTTTTTAAACATTTTATAGTAAAAACCCAACTTCTTACTAAGCTAATTAAATTAGAATAGGTTTTTAACTTCTCATTTTATCACAAAACTTAGTCTATTTAATACTATTTTTAAAAACAGTATTTTCACATCTTAAAAAGAAATAAGTTCATACATATATATATATTGAAATATAAGACTCTTCTCATAATAAACAATGAGAGCACTACCCTTAAGATAATACTAAATAAATCTCAAATCCCAGCATCCCATACTAAATTGAGAGAGAGAGAAAGAGAGAGAGTAGAAGGGCACTTTGGCATAATTTGAAACTATTTTGGTGATTATGGCTTGAATAATGTCTTCTTTTTCAGAGTGATGTGGACCAGAATCTATGACCTTTGACTCCCCCACTAAAGATTTCAAGGGACAAATAGATAATAGATATGATTAGGTGTATTAATTATCCCATTTTCTAAAACTTGGCGGCATAATCACTCTTGTAATTCATCTCTCATAATTTACTGTTTAAGACTCCACTTGCAAAACATTTTCATCATCACCTTGAGTAAAATATTTATAGAGAAACCCAAATGACCTAAAATTTGGGGGGAAGAAAAAGACATATACTGACAATATATATCTATAGTTTGGATTTTCTCCATTAAAATTTTTCTTTTTTGAAAGTCAAATTATTTTAATAATTTTCATAAATATCCACTTCAGATTATATCTATTTTAATATAGACAATTCAAAACCCTAGAGGAAAGGGTTTCAGAGGGAGCCTTCCCTTGCATGGAAGGTTGTTTGCTAGGCTTCATGAACTAGTGATTTGAAAAGAGGAATTTGGGAAAAACCAGTCAAGCCTCGGATATAAAAAGGTGTGAGCCACTAGGTATGTCCAACATCAACATGCACTCCAACATGGTCATAAAAGTATTCTTATTTTTTCTAACAATGAATGGGTTTTGTTCTTGTACAAAAACGAAAACTTGGCTCCTCTCTCTCTCTCTCTCTCTCTCTCTCTCTCTCTCTCTCTCTCTCTCTCAAAGCTAGCTAAAATATATACTGACAAGAGGGTTCTGGGTTCTGGGTCAGATTGGAATTTTGCACATTCTCCAAAACATACACACACTTTTGTCTAGTTTTTAAGGTCGCCCGGAATTTAGGGATAAAGATTGTCTTCCTCAGGACTTAAGAAACTTGGACTTTGACGCGAGAGAGAGAGAGAGAGAGAGTTAAGTAATAAAGCACTTATCAGATGGGAGAAAGGGAGCTATGGAGGGAGAATAAGAGAAATCTTTTTATTTATTTTAACTACTCTGCATCATTGATTTTAAGATGGGCAATTTTAAATTTTTATTATATTATCAATTTAAAATTTTAATATAATTTAATTATATATTATAATTCATTATACATATATTTTATTCGCACTTTTAAATGGAAGGTGGACCCACCAGGTATAAGACAATTTTGTTTGGCAGTCTCAAATCTTAGGAGGAGTTCTTGACAAGCCAAGATCAATTCTTCCAACGTGACCATTGAATCACTGACTAACTAGAAACTGCAATTGCAAGTTACTAGGTGCTGTTTGGCCGCCCAATCTCTTATCCCACCTTTCATTTTTTCTTTTTATTTTTTATTTCTTTTTGGGAATGAGAGAGTGCATTTAGTAGTTTTTCTTTTTTTTTTTTGAAGCTACTAAAAGCACTTTTATGAACATTTAGTGGGTGATTTAGAAATCTTTCTGTCGAAAGTTAACTTTGGATCAAATGCTCTTGATAGCTTTTAAAGTGCTTTGTTATAATTACTTTATGTTGATGTAATTAAGATCTATGGTTATTCTAAGTTACAAATATTACAAAATTACCAAATTGTAATCTACTTTTACTGCTGACTACCAATTATATCCTTTGATTTGGAGATAATTACAAAAATTAATTAAATATTCAAAGGCCTTATTTTTTATTTTTTTTACCATGATAACTGTTAATTACTTGAGTCATATTGTGTGATTTTTATAAAATGTGAATTGCTTAAATAAAGATTTACCACGGTAATTTCTTAAAATAAAAACACCCTTGAATAAACAGTAATACGATGTAAACTCTCCAAACATGAAGAATTCACATTTATTTAAGGGCTTTTTTGGAAAAAAAATTATTGTTCTTTACTTTACTTTCAATTATGGGATGAGAATTAAGTGAGATGAAAACATTTTTATTCAAGTCTACCTCTATATTTTCTGTGTTTCTGAGTAATGAAAACAAACAAAAACATATACACACAGATATATATATATATAGAGAGAGAGAGAGAGAGAGAGAGATAGAGAAGCACACACAACATTGTCATATAAAATGACATGATTTTATATCATTTTAAAAATATAGAATCATCATATATTATTAACTCTCCATAAAAATTAATTTAATATCAAATTTCTTATTATCCATAATTTTTGATAATTAATTTAAAGTTTAAGATTTTAAAATTAAATATGTTTAACCACCCTCAATACCCAATCATTTAAACATAAAAATTTACTAAATTCCTGAAAATTTTAAATGAAATAAATTTTAATAATTATTAAGTATTAAATATAACTAAAAATAAGTATTTTGTTTTATGTGTTAATTTGGAATTACCTATCTATTTATTTTATTTTTATATTTTGGGCTACAATAGTGACAGAGAGTAGGGAATATATTGAACAGAGCACACAATCTAGTCCTAACAGGTACCAAAAAAAAAAACCCTTAGATGAAAAAATAAATAAATAAAATTCTTAAGAAACACGTACCGGATTATCCGACCGACCTCCCGGTCCACCAATAGGAGGAGGAAACGTAGAACTTCCTAGACTGTTGCCCACGCTATAAATCTGCAACTGATGGGAACCACTTCGTTGACGTGTCAGAATATTAGTGGTTATGTTCTCCACGTCACACCGACGACGTGAGAGCCGCCCGTGCCCGATGACGTGGCAGCGGCCGACACGCGACGAAAGGTTGGCTGAACATACATGCGCCTCGTACGGGCTACGTGGCAGAAAAACGTACGTGAATCGCGGAGCACTATGTAAAAATAGTAAGGTTAAATTACAATGACATTCCCCTAACTATTTGGAGTTTCTTAGTTTGGTTTTCAAAATTTTTAATTATTTTAATAAACTCCCCAAACTTGTATTTATGATATTATGATATTTTTTCAGTTTCAGTTTTTTTTTGTGGTATAAAAATTTTTTAGTTTTTTGTATTTAATTTGTATAAAAAAATATTTTTTCATAACAAAAAATATGTCACAAAAAAATAAATAAATAATAACTTTTTCATAAAAATAGCGATAAAAAAAATCCACAATACAAAGGAGAAACTTCAAAATCAATATCGACATCAAATAAATCATTGACGAGGTTTTTTCTTCTTTTAGCATTAATTTTGACATTGGCTTTGGTGGGTGCTTAAATTTTAAAAGATGACGTACTTTATTGCTAAAATTAGAAGTTGGGAGGTCAAATTAAGAATTGTGAAATAGTAAAATAGTAATGTGGCGGTACGAGGTTGTGGGCTGGTACCGGGTACAGTAAAAGCGAATCCACTGGAAAAAAATGAACAGTGTCAGAAGTCAAATGTTGTAGTACTGACGGCTGTGATTTGATGGATTGACGGCTGCGATTCATCCTCCGTAGGTTTTTCATATGCTCGCCCACAAAGAACGAGATTTGTTCCCCAGGAAACACGAATCCGTTTGGTTGAAACTTGGAAAATCATGGGAAAAGACAACCTGCCACGTCTGGTGCAAATTTTAAATTTGAAAAACAAAAAAATGGAAAATCAGACATTGTGGCATTTTTTGAACAAAAAAAATTTAAAGAAAATTTCATGCCATGATTTCATAAATATAAAGTTAGTTTTTTTATTTTTTAAAAATTTTATCTAGCATAAATTATTATTTTTTTTTTATATTTATTGCTACAAATTGAGTTTAAATTCAAAAATAAAATAGAAATAGACTAAAATCAGCAAACAGAACCTTCAATATCTTAGTTTGGGAGAGGGAAAGTCCACTCTTTTAAGTCTAGTTGGTGATAGAGGCAGGTGTTAGTAAGAAAATTTATATAAGTATTGTAACTTCTCTTAATATTTAATCTTGGTTATTGTTGAAGATTGATATTGATAAAAAAAAGTTTGTATAAGTGTTATCATTTCTCTTAATATAGTTGACTTATGTTTGCCATTACTTGTCAAACAAGTATTTAATTATTGAGATATGTTTGCCATTACTTGTCAAACAAGTATTTAATTATTGAGATGATTATGTTTATCTTCATACTACAAAATAGTTTTTTTATTAATATCTCCACAATCTTTTAGGAGGTCTTTAAACTTACTTTTTAGATACTCAAATTCTAAGCCAACTTAAGATCTAGTCAAACTCTCCATGCTTTTGTCCCTTGAGGCCGGAGTTACCCCAAAATTTTTAAAAACTCTTTAATTCAATTGCCTTTATAGCGTTTCCATAATCCTTTGTAATCAGTCATTATTTTTTTAATACCAAAAAGGTTTTATATTTTGAACTTTAATCATGTGAGTAAATTAATTTTAAATTTTATAACTATTTGTGGTCAATCTTCCTCAAAGATTGAGATAAGTCCACATTGGTCAATAGTGCGTTGTCCTTAAATTTATTAATTTCAGGTAAGAGGCTCCAAATGTTCACAATGTATTCATGCAAGAATTGTGATTTTTTTGTGAAAAAACAAGATAAAAAGATTTTACTTTTTAAAATTTTTTATATAACTAAATACTTATTTAATAAATAATTAATTATATATTTAAATAAAATATTTTATTATAATTTTAAAAAAAAAATACTTAAATTAATGATGAACTGTTTTAAGTAATAATAAACAGTGGTAGTTGCAAGTATCTAAAAATTATAGGCCCATTTGGATAAATTTTTTTCAGAATTGATGTTTCATTCTACAATCAACAAAAATTTTTCAACTCAATAATTTTTGAGTGTTTGGAAATGCAGGGAGCCATGGAAAATTGTGTAAGAGAGAAGGGGAAAAAAAAAGGTAAAGGCACACCACCCACAACGCAAGCAAGTTTACATAACAGATTCAGGCCACATGTACAAATGCTAAACAAATTGGTCTTTCATTTCTTGATTGGCACAAAAAGAAAAGCAAAAAATGCCGCTTCCAAACTCATGATACTTTTTTATTAGGAATGTTAACAGGCGGTATTTGGACTAAATTAGATTTATTAAATTTTACATAAGTTATTTATATATCTGAATATAATTTCAAATTTTATAAAATTTATCTTTATTAATTCCTATTTAAATCCGTAAAATAATTTAAAATTTGACCCAAAAAAATTTAATCTAATAAAAAAATAATACTTTATTATATTTAAATCTTTTAATTCCATTTTATCAATCACACTGATATCTAAATTTTCTAAATTGTCTAATTTCATCACTACAAGTTCAAATGTATTAACACCATATATATAATTATTAATTTAATTAAAAATATTATTAAAATTAGAATTTAAATTTTTAACAAATCAGATTATTTAATTTTATATTTGATTCATTTGTTTCGAATTACTAATATTTATAATAAGATAGAATTTATCAAATATTTTAATCAAATTTGAATTAAATTTAAATCGAATTCAAACTAAAACTTCACTAATGACAGCTCTAATCTTGATCTTATAGTGATTTTCAATGTCAGGTTCTTAAATATTCAAAACCTAGAATTCTTCTAAATCTTTGTCTTGCTTTTGTTTTTGTGCGTGTGAGAGTGAGATGGTGGGTGAATTAAACTTATGCCAAAGAGGATTTTTCTGACTTTTTGAAAAATAAAAAATAGTTTTTGTCTAATATGGGTTAAATATTACCACAATTGAATTTGAATCTTCAAATTTCACATAATATTTGAGTTTCCGTCAGCTAGAAAGTTCTAAGATTATCAAATTAATTATGCGAGATTATAATTTCATCAGAGTAGTTTATTTATAAATTTTGATCTCAACCCAACAAATAATCCTAACTTCTAACGATCTTGACTTCTCTATGATATAAAGGGAATCTAAACCCATAGCAAAAAGATTTTTTTAACATTTTTCAAATTCTCTTAGTTAGAAAATCCGGTTTGAGAACGTATTTAATCACACAAAACATATCTAACATCTCATAACACTAATTCTAAGTGATATATGATTGTGACCACAGTCATCTCATTCTTCCTTGTCCAACTTGATCACTCCGGTGATCAGAAAATTCCATTTTCTTGGCATTGGAGTTAGGAAACTTTCCAGATTTACAAGGTGAACTAGTTTGAAGTAAAGAAAAGGTTTGATTCTGGAAGGGGTTATTGTTTCAAACTATTCTTTGTCCCAAAAATTAAACCAATTACATTGATTGACCTCTTCTTCATCAGAAGTGCACCCTGATTTTTCTTATTGATCATTACCTATCAGAACCAAAAATACATGTGTACGTACCTAAAACCAAGTGCCTCCTCAGAAAGTCATGAGAACTACTCCCACAGCTGATGTATATGTTACTGAAAACAAGCCTAATAGAAGAGACCCTGCCCAGAACAAAAAATATGCTTTGGTTGATGAATTGTGGTGAAAGGTGGCTAAGATTTGCAACAATCTTCTGCTAAGCTTCAAGAAGAGAAGGAAGAAGCCTGACCAGACTGCTGAAGATGAGAGGTGGGCCCACTTTTCGAGGAAACCAAACCACTAGAAGTGCTCGTAGAAGAAGACATTTTTGTTGAAAAGGCATCCTTGTTGGACGACCCGAAATAAGTTCAGGCCTCAAATCTGATGATGAGGATGACAGGGCCAGAGTACCAGTTGAAGATCCCACAGGAAAAGGAGCAATTGGCATGTCAGCAAGAGAAGATGCAGAGGGGCTATAACTCAGTGTTGGCATTGGATGATCAAATTTGCATGAGGGCCCAAATTTGCATACTCCATTCTGAGTATAGTGCGTGCAAAGTGGTGCACCCTGAAAAAAAATTAACATATTATTTATAGAAAGTGATTAACATACGAGATGCAGATCATATACAAAGGCATTAAAAATATAAATAGGTACAAGAATCCAAGCCCATGAAAATTAAAGAAGCGACAGGCGCACCTGAGGACATTTAAACAAATGCCAATTCAATGATGTGGACAATAATGTAAGAATATTCCTAAACAGCAAGCAGATATACATGGCCTCACAACCCCCCCCCCCCCCCAAAAAAAAAAAAGAAAAAAAAATACACACACACACACACACACACACACACATGGCAGGGAACATGCATTTGAACAAGGTCTACAGTAACAAATGCAATATGGCATAACAATTCTACCTCCTAATGTACTAAAACTCCTTAACATTGCTTGCATCAGTCTGTATTTGTTGGGATCAAATATTGTTTAGCAAGTTGACCACAACAGATTATTGTTTTTAATATTTTCGGCAATAATATGCATGGATGAAGCTGATTAGACAACATAATCAATTAATGTAATATCAGGTAGTGAAAAACTAGAGGATATCAGGATGAGGGGAAAAAAATGATAGGATTGTCAAAGTCGAGGTTCAACAACTAATCTGGGTTTCAAGGTGAGAGGTAGAAGTCGCAGAAATCAAAGGTAACAAGATTAATGAGAGCAAGCACTCAAGAAAACTGAAAAGAATCAGAAGTGAAGAAGCCCAAGACAACTGAATTCCTACTAATTGCAATTATATGTTTTCTTGAACTTCAATCTGCAATGTTCAAAAAGCTTCGTGATTGCAGTTTCTATCATTGTGCTTTTTTTTTTTTTTTAACTAAAATCAAATATGCATTATTATACTTAGACTTGGGTATGTCACCCAATTGGAGTATCTGATTTCCAATTTCAAATATTTACCTTATTTTCCAGGTATGATAGATATACAGAGTAATACATAGTTTTTTATTCAAGAGATGGACACATTGAGCATAGTTTTCAGAATAAACTATGTATTGTAAGACGCAAAATGTTGAACATTAAATATTCAAAACTTATAAATGCAATGGCTTATATTTGAATACTTTTTTAACTTTGCTCCACCCAGGCCATGTCTCCTCATAGCAATGAAAATAATCAGGAAACCAGCTTCTCTGCATTTATATATCCCTTGTCCAATCTTTTGCTTGCTGATTTCCTCTTCCTAATGCACTCCAATAAATCAAATGGATAAAAGCAACAAACCAATTTAAAGCACTCCTTTTAAGGCTTTTTTACAAAAAAAAGTTGTACATTTTTATATGTCAAAGTCCAGATGTTTACCAATGAATTTTGCCTCTTGGGTATTCATAGAAAATGTTGTAGTTCTACATGTCAGCTCCATTATGTTATGGTTCTTTAAACATCTTGCACACTAGTTGCGATTCAGTTGTTGAGGTTTGCTGTTCTAGTGAAGATAAATGACCTTGACTCAATAAATTTCTCCCAATTTACATGGTAGCTAGATATTATTATTCGAAGTTAGAGGTTGGAGCTACACTGATAAATTAATTTAGGATTTGATGAAGGTTTAAATTCAACAGCCTGCCCATGCTGCAGTAGGGAGCTAGTATTTGTTAAAGGTGACCCTACTTGTGTCAAATTAATTAGTCAAGTGTCTTCTAAAAGGGACAAGGGGAGACTGAACCATAAATATAATACTCCTATTTTATGCAGCTGTGGTCATATAGTGACTATTTGGACCTTTAACTACCAAACATGCAACTTCCAAGTAAAATTATATGTACTTTGTCAAGGAAAACTTCAATAATAACTTTCAAATGTCAGATTTGGGTAGTTTGAGATTCTTGAGTGTATGAAGTGATTAACTACTTTCTCATGTTAGATTTGGGTAGTTCGAGATTCTTGAGTGCATGAAGTTATTAACTAGAGTGAGCTTATCTATGTTGATAACAAAAGCCTTTAGCTGTACTTAGTTGATCCCTCTTTACCTCCTGCATTAGGACTGAAGATAGATTATTGGCTTTACAGCTAAAATGGATTTAATACATACATAATTATGTATTTATGTGCACATATACTCTTTTTGGTACATTGGGACCAGAGGGATTGGGACCGAGGTTTTAATCCAAAAACTTCCTGATGGGGACGTTAACACACTAGAGGGACCCCAAGTTTATACATTTTCTCATGTTTTAGAAGTCAAATCTTGCATTAAATGCTGTAAACTTTCTTGCTTGGGATATAATTTAGGCACCTATCATGGTTCTTTTAACATCTCATTATGCTTGGGCTCTGGTTAGCAGTTTGATATTCTTATTGCTTTAACTCTTTATTCAGTCAAAACAGACTTCTAGAATTGAGTCTAAGTATAAACCCCCCAGTTGTCTGCTTATATGGTTATAAACAGGTTGGAGTTTGGCAAGATAACTATAAACCTAATAAAATCCAAACCTAGTCAACTATGTCTATACAAAGTCTCAAGAAAAAAACACACTGCATAAGAGTAATTTTACACCTAAATTTCAAGAATTCTATACGCTAAAGGTTAAAACACAAGCATCCATGCTCACAGAGAAGAATATTTCGTTTATACATAGTAATGATGATACGAATGGAAGATGATGCATGCACAGAAGAGTCGGGGGAGGGGTTTGGTGGCTTAAATAGAGAGCAGGCAGAACACCATCATATAGAATTTTGAAATGTGTATCACTTTGTGCTCTGAAGTCTTAAGTTTAGAATTGGTTTCACATTGTCCCCCGTCTTTTAGTTTAAGACCTACATATGATTTGTATGCAATATCCAAGTTATGACTCTAGTCTAAGTAATGGACAAAAAATCTTCATTTCTCTTTACTCAAAATGTGGGATTAAGATTCTTATAATTGGAAAATCAATAATTGAAGTTAGATTTACCCCAAAACAGAAGGTAAAAAAGATAATGTATCCCCAATCATCAAGGTCAAGTTCTGTCTACCATGATGAGTAAAATAAATGCACCATTCCAAATGTCATAATTTATATGAACTAGGACTTTAAATTTAACCGACTTTTGATTTTGTGACAATCACCGTTGTAAATGTTAAAAAGTAAAGTACTCACATGCAACTATGAAATAAGCATTTTTGCTGAGCAACAGAATAAAAGAATAAGCAAAGGAAAAGGAAACAGTTAGCTAAAGTAAATCAAGTATTTTGAATGTTCAAATAACTTTTTTCAAGATGCCCTGCAGGTTACTAATCTTATAATTAGGTTTCCGACAAGATTTAACTGGAGGTCCAAAAGTTCCATTCTATCTAATATATGCAGAATGATGGAGTTACCTCAATTGTTGGTCAACTGAGTCATCAAACACGCATCCCTTTCTATTTCTATAAACCTATTATTCAAATAATCTTGCTCATTTTTACTCATGTCTGTTTCATGCCATCTTAATGTGTCCCACCATTCTCACTCTCCTTTGATTGCCTTAAAATCTTTGCTTGAAATATCCATCCTTGAAAGCGATCTCAGCATTGGGCAATAGAAGACGACAAGTATTTCCAATTTTGGGGCAATGCACAAGCCACTAGAAATGCTGTTCAATTTTGGCAGTTCAAGAAATGACATCTTCTTCAAGCTCGGAAGGAACTGGCCAGATGTCAAGTTTGAAGATTCAAGACTTACAAGGTTTTTAATTCTAGGACAATCTTGAACTATGACCTCCTCCAAATTTTCAAGATTATAAAGCATAGGTAGTGTGAAGATGGTAGTCAAACTGGGGCATGTATGCAAAGCCAAGAACTTCAATCGGAAAAGAGAATCTTTGCACCCAACTGGCCCTCGACAAATGCTCTCTAACTTCTTCATGCAATGGACGCTCAAGTACTGCAGCGACTCCAGTACAATCTGAGATTCACCTTTCTTATCTTCACCATCAATAATAGTCTCAAGCTCGTTACATTCAACCAACAAGCAAAATTTCAGCCCTTTCATGTTCTCAATCCCAAACTCAGATAATTTCTTAATAGTCCAGTGGCGGTCTAGGAAAAAGGCATTAGCATACTGGAGCACTTCAGCAATTTTGGCTGGTTCATCTTCCCCATTTATATGCTTCAAGCTTTTCTCCCATTTTTTGAATTCCTCTTCTGACTCTTGTGGTACACAAGATTCATAGGGTGGTCCATCATGGCCAACTATAAATCTAAATTTAGACAACTTCTTGCATATAGAGCCTTCCAATAGTCCAACATTGGGCAAATGTAATTTAAGAATACTCAAATATTTCAAGTTATACAGGTCATTCATTAATTCTTTCACTTCATCATCCCACCATTCATCTTCTGGATGCACTTCGATGCTTAATTCAATCAATTCAGAGAGTTCTGATAATTTCATCCTCGGAATTTTTTCTTTCTTTTTAGCTTCTAGGTAGTGGTTTGCATATCCATAGAGGCACGCGTTCAAACATGTCAAATTAACAATCTCCCCAATTACCAAAGGTGGATATATTAGCTCAGTTCCTTCAAGATCAAACACCTTAAGATTTGTAAGGTCTCCCATACAAGCTGGCAGTTTCATTAAGAGATCACAACCCCACAAGAAAAATTCTTGGAAGGAGAACAAATCAGAAATAGAATCTGGTAAAGTCTTTATGCTAGTATATGACAAATCCAAAAGTTGAAGCATGGGCATGTTTTCAAAGAACCTGTCAGGTATTACCCTCAGATTACGATTTTGTTGTAAGAACAATCTCATGAGAAAAGGACAATTAGGATGAGCCGGAAGTACTGAGAGTCTATTATTCATCAAGTGGATCTCCTTCACATTCCACTCCATCTCTTCTGGTATCCTTGTTAGTCCCAGATCCCTTGCATAAGATATGCCGGGTCCTTACCTGACACAAATACATTGAGTAAAACAATTCTGACCTCCTCAATCATGCGAAAAAATCCTGCAGCAACTTTCTCCAAAAGGAAGGAATGGTTAAGCTCTTCTAGTATCGATTTGGCTTCTTCTTCTGTATCTGCATAACCAATTCCAATCCAATCATGTATCAATAAAGCATAGTGTAAGTCTTTCATCTCACTCAGTGCAATACAATATTTGATGCAATTTTTACTTTTGTCATCCATTCGTTCCCAAATGTATCTCAACACATTAATCATGACCACACTCATACCATTCATCTCAGATGAAGGACGCCGTATTAATTCAGAATGTGCAAGTTCCACTCACTCTCATCAGTCACACCTTTCAATGCTGCGGCAAGAAGAACAATGGCTAGTAAATGGCAGTAGCATTCCTCAATTAATATAGCAGCCTTGTATTGTAATGTTGAATAATCACGAAGTACACAGCCCAAATTGTTGCAAAACAATTTCCAAGGTAGAAGGTGATCCTCCATTATGATCTCTAGATCAACTGCCAACATCTCACTAACTTCGTTGGCCTCTATTGCAAGCACAGTGGCAGCCCCATCAAAGTCCAGGTTGTGTAAATCTACCTGTTTATCCGCTATATCCACAAGCAGCAACGTCCTCTGATCAGCTGCCAAAGTCCTTAACTCTGTAATTTCCATTTTGAGTTCTGTCATGGTTATTGGATATTTTGAAGGAGAAACGCTTCTAACACAAAAATTGCCAGTTATATCAGGCAGATCTTTCAAGGTTTTCAGTACTTTCCATGAATTGCTTCCGCAAATCCCAATCTTGCCATAACTTCTCTGTTTGAAATATTCTAAAACTTGGTGAACAACAGAATTGATTGCCAAATCTTATATTTCTTGTGGGGTTGCAGCAAGACTTCCTCTCCAGTTTGCACTACAACTTTATCTGAACTGCTTCTACTTGTAGGAGGCACTGGTAGTTCATCAGATGTTCCCAGTTCTCTGATATTCCCATCCATCACTTGAGGCAGAAGACAAGAGGGGATATGAGACTCATACCTGTTCAATTGTTCTTTGACACCAAGAAGCCGATCCTGAAGGGTCACAGTATCAACTGAAAATTTTTCATAATACTCCTCCGGTGGATAAGCTTCAAGTTGTCAAAATAGCTGGTTGATTCTGGAAAAATCTTCGCTGAGTGATTTGAAGTCGAACTCTTGATCTTCTTCTGCTTTCCAGGGGTATGAAAGGATGAGGTTTAAAAAGTCCATCCTCCTCTTTAAACCCTTCACTTCTGCCTTCAAATCCTTCATTTTCATTTCCATTTCTGACAATTCTTCCTCAACCAAGGGTTCCATTTGGAATGGGTCTAAGCACTTTTCTTTAACCTTTTCCAGTTTCTTCTCCATTAACGAGGGTTTCATTTCAAACAGGTCTTCTTCTTCCCCTCCACAGCCAAAAGCTCCAATTGAGCAAGAAGCCGGTGGAGAAGTTTTAGCCTCTTCAACTATTTTCATTATTTCCTCTTCAGATTGGAAGGAGAGGTTTGGGATCTCTCTCTCGTAACAGATGGCCTGAGCTGCTTCAGCTAGTTCGCTTGGCAACTTCTTCAAGAACCATGGATGGCTTTTGATTTCTTCAATACTGATCCTCTGCAAAACAATTATAGCTAACATTTTGAGAAGTCACAAAGCATATCTATACTGACTCCATGCACTCATTTAGCATGCTTGATATCAGATCAGAATTCTTATGCCACAATCGTGACCTAAAACTTTCATTAAAATTTATGACACAAGCCATCATGAAAAATATCAGCACACAACATACAAGACGACAGATGTTCCACAAAGCATCTTGATTTTTTTCCGACATTCCTTCTCTGGGATTAAGATGATAGCATTTGTCAAAAGTCATAATGTCTCTTCCTTTCAGATTAGTAAAAGGGATAATGTTCGAGGCGCGACTCAAGGCGCCGAGCTTCCTCAACCCATGCGGCAGCAGAGGTTCCCATCCCCTGCTCAGCCTTTTTTAGCCTGCAATCAACCCACAAGTAGATCACTAAGGTGCCCACACCCTCACTCACTCACTTAGGTATATAAGCAAGCACACCAGGCTTAAGTAGCGGAAGCACGAGAGAGAGAGAGAGAGAGAGAGAGAGTAGGCAAAAGCTTCTATGCACTTACAGAAATTCGGGCAAGCAAAAAGGGTACACCCAAGGGGGCGGAAAAGGTAGGAACTTAAGAATAAGAGAAAAATGGAAGTCATAATTTCTCAAAATAGTGCTCCTGCCAGTACAGAACCTGTGAGCATCTGTTCTTAAAGCATGTGTCACAATTAGCTAGGCACAATAAAGAAGAAACCTTATCCTAATGAAAGGTGGTCAAATGATGACATCAATTGAACAAGTGTAGGTAGATGGTCCACATGTAAGTTTAGACCACAAAATGCAATGACAACCAAAATTCCTAAGAAAAAAAAGGTCTCTATCCTTATGCCTATTCATACAGAGGGTGTTTACTATTTCAATCACATCAAACCATCCCCTTCTAACTGATTAAAGATTGTTATATCTGCTTATTTTATTTGTCTATAGTTCTCCTCTTGCTATCCCTTGAGAGTTCAAATGCATGCAACATTATGAAAACTTTCCTCCATGCTTAACAGAGATGCCATCTCCTGATATTTACCAGAACTGTGTAAGAAGAAATAGCCATCCAGAGTACCAGCCAGTTTAATCTTAATAAGCAAAATTCTTATAAAATTTGGTATATGAGAGATATAGTCATAAGAATTCATTTTTCTGCAGAGTAATTTGTTCAAAAGATGTGTTCAACGCCATCAACTTGAAATACATGTATCCAAGTAGCATCTTCATGTCTAATCACATTGGATGATTACAATCTGCAATTCGCATTCAGCTCAATGCTGAAAATCATTATAAAATAAATTATATATAACATATAAGATTGCTTAAGTATGCCTCAGTCATGAACTTTCACTGCCACTGCATCATAAGAGGCAAATAAGCTGCATTTTCCAGATTCACAAGATAAATGTCAGTATCACTCTCATATAGAAAACAAGTACACTAACATAGAAATAAGTGTGTGTATATCTCAGCCAAATATAAGAAAAACACATGTGGGACATGGACAGATGTGAAGGGATAGATTGGTGGTGAGTATTGACATATAATTCTGAAATAATATGTAAACCATTGACAAGTAATAAAATTTCACCAAGATGCTTACTGGACGCATGGGAAGACCTATTGGACTAAGGAAATAATTCGAGTATCCTGTACTCCATTCTGGTGGATGATGGTATTTACAGGATGACCCAAATTTACAATCTCCAGTTTTCATGTAATATTGGCATTCAGGTTGGCCAGGTCTTTCTGGGAACTTTTGTTCCTTGAGGCTACTGCTTGAAGAACCAGGTATAGTAGGCAGTGGTAAATAAGCTCCTGTATATGCAGGCGTAGAAGGAGACAACTGTGTTAACCCATAAATAGGAGCTGCTCCAACAGTGGACGGAGTACTCAGGGAGGCTACTGGATTTACAGGTGCCTGCCCCAGGTTGGTCAATAATTTAATAGGGATATAAACATATTCCTAAAACATAGTTACTAAAAAAAAAAAACAGAAAAAAGTACAAGAATAAGAAGTCCACGGGAGCTAATCGACCTACCTGGTAAGGATCCCAACCAGTATGGGGAACCGTGCCCTGAGCGAGGAGCAAGGAACTCGAAGGCCCTTGCAAATATGAACCTGGAACTAGAGGAGGCCTTCCAACTGCCCAATTTCTAGCCACTTGTGCATATTGTTCAGGTGATGGAGCAGGAGGGGACTGTTTTGATGGATAAACTAATGAAGCAGGCATGGGAGCTGGCACAGGCAAAGGTCCAGCAGTTGGTGCCTGCACCATGCTATCTGGTAGTGGATGGTGAAATTTACACGTTGGACCAAACTTGCAAAGTCCTGTTTTCATGTAGTATGAACACTCTTTTTCACCCTGAGACAGCAACTCCAATTATGAGCCAACTTCATATCACAAGCCAGAATAAACACAAGCTCAAGTTCATACCAGGCGTAGTGGGTATCCAAAAATATTTAATGGCATGGGAGTAACAGCTCTACATCCCTGCCTTGGATGGTGATACTTGCAAGATGCACCATATTTACAAGTTCCAGTCCTCATGTAATACTAGGCACAATACATGTTCATTAATAATGGTACAAGAACCCATTTTTTCATGAAATTTAAATGTGCATGAATTGAAAGCATAAACATTAGAGAGTTAGCTAATTTACCTTAAGCAATTTCAAATCAATGGACCATTGTTTCAAGTTTAAACGTTTGTAAAGTGTAATTATACCACGTACCTGGCACACGGGTTGGCCCGCTCTCTCTGGCAACTCTTCCCCTCCAGCTCTCACAGCTCCTATGACCTGCCAGGATTCTCATCAAAGATACCTTAACTGTATTAATTTCTCAATTATTGCATCCAAGTCAACGAAACTTATTACTATAAAGACTGATTTTCTATCCATAGCAATCCCAAAACTCCACAATCTAACAAACCCAATAGAGCTAAATCATGGGCAAAAGGTTACAAATAGAATTAACAACGAGATCAGACTGAACCATCGACTAAAATTGAAATGATCTCCAACATTCGTCAAAATCCTCTAATTAGCCCTAAAAAAAGGAAAATTAAACGTGCAATTGAAAGAATATTACCGTACTACGATCCCGGTGATGGTTGTACGGACAGCGAGACCCGAACCCGCAAAACCCGGTCCGCAAATAGTGTTCGCAATCGGCAGCGTCGGGCCGCGCCAGGTACGATTCCTCCCCCTCCTCCTTCTGGTCACCACCCCCCAAGTCCCGCCGCATCATAGGCTTTGCATTTTGCAAAATCAACATCAAAACCAATCATACACACAACTCCACAATCCCAATTGTTATACGTATACACAAATGCGAGCAAAATTCCACTCAAATTGAACGAATTGAAGTATTGACTCTAATCAGAAAGAACATGCAGGCGAGAGAGATCAGACTCCAATTAAACGAGTTTGAACTACTGGTTATAACTGACTGATTCCAATCCGATTAGAAAAGCACAAATGTGGGCCAAATTCCACTTGAATTTGACGAATTTGAACAGTGGACTGACCTTCGAGCCCGGTTTCGCCCCCCGGCGAGCTCCAATCCTCAGCCGGATCGTGCTGTGGCTCTTCCATTGCCGTTGTCTGACCGTAACTCTCCATTCTACGAATTATAAATTACACGACAGATATATATGTATAGACTATATATGTGTTTATGTATGTGTATATACAGAATTGTGCGAGTGGAACGAGAGTGGGGAGGGTTCGATCGAACAGGTTAGAGAGAGAGAGAGCAAAAGATGGAGGGAGGGGAATGGGAGGTTGGATTACTTTTTTTCTTGTTCTTCTTCTTCTTCTCCTCTCTCTCTCTCTCTCTCAGTGAGTACGAGGACTGTCCGGTGCTATCGTTCGCACGCACTTTCTTTCTCCTCTTGTTTTTCTCTCTAAAAGTATATTCTGTGTGCGCGCGTCTTTGTTTTCCTAATGTCTCACCCGTTTTCAGGGGCGTTTGATCTTTCGGGGCTTTGTAGGGGAAGGCAACTGTTAGGTGCACGTGCGTGTGTATGCGTGCACGTGCGAGGGGGAGAAAGATAAGAGAGAGGGGCAGGCCACATTCGTCGGTTAGGCTCTCGTTCGATCTCACGGCTTGTTTGGTAGACAGTAATTCTGGTTTTGAATTTTTTTATTCAGAGAATGTTTGAAATTTTAAGGTTTTTTATTTTATTCAGAAAAATAGAGCTCGAATGTATAACTTTTTATTGAATAAAAAAATAAGATTATAAAATTTTAAAAAATGTTTTTTATGAGATTTTTTTGTCTTTTAAAAGTGCAGAAAATTTAAAAATAAAACTTCCAGTACAACCCTTCAATTTTCAAAAACGTGTTTTATATACATTTGTGTTATTTTATATATCTGACTTCTCTACGAAAAGTGTCAAAAATCAAACCTTTAGCTCTCTTTATAAATCTCATAATTATTTTATTACTTAAATTATACTTTTATTTCTTTATTTTTATATTTTGGAAAATACAAATTACTAAAAATTCTTTAAAATATCTGTAATAACTCAGATTTGTGACTAGGGGTATAGGTGATTAAACTAAGAGTGTTTGGGGGGAAAATGAAAATTTATGGACTGAAGTGAAAAGAACAAAAATTTGGAGGACCGAATTAAATAAAAAAAAAAAAAAAAAAACTGGCCGACTTTCTGCTGAAGCACCCAGAATTAGTGATTTGCTCCAATAAGAGCTAAACAACTCAAATTAGATTTAAGGCTTGATATATAAGCAGGAGATTAGTCCAATTAAAGGTTCAAATCGAGAAAAGTTGTAAGAAAAAGAAGGAAAAACTGAGCGGGAAGGGTCGCGGTACGGCCAGAGCTTCGACGGGGAGAAACCTTGATTTTGGATGAAATAAATCTGATTAAAGGTGGTGGTGGAGCTCGGAAATCGTGGGACTTGGGTTCGGAAGCTTCAAATCAGCTCAGGTAAGTGTATTGATCTAGTTTTGAGCTTGGGAAAATCCGGGTCTGGCAGTTGCAAGAACCGAGAGGGGGGGATCAGGTTGCGGGCGAGGGAGAAAGGACCCGGAGTGATCCGGGTCCTGTGCCGGGCTGGGCCGGGCTCGTTTGGGCCCGGGCTTGGCCCGTCTGGGTGGGGTCGGGCCCGCTGGGCCCGGGCTTTGGCCGTCTGGGCTACAGCCCGCAGGTTGACTCAGCCTAGCAAAAGTTTGTCTGGGTTGACTCGGCGAGTCAACACAGTAAATCTTGGGATATGCTATCCCGGGTATAGGCCAAATCTGGAATAAGGAGGGACTGGGGATAGGGGGGATTACATAACCAGGTATTAAATGAATTAATAATTAAATTAGGGTTTTCGAGTAGTAAACCAACCGATTTGACTGAAGCTTTGACCGGGCGGTTCAATGGTCAAATGGACTCGGATTTGGGAAGTTGAACCGGTTCTAGGTTTGGGGAGAAAATACCAACCAAATCAAGTGGCTCAGGAAATTTTGGGTGATCGGTTCGAGGTGAATCGGTCGGTTTAGTGTAATTCCTTTGAGTGACCGGTTCACCCGTTTTTAAGCTGGTTTTGGGGGAGATTGAACCAGTTCCTGGTTCAACATGATAAAACCTAGTTGACCGTGAAATTTGGTAAGGTTTGGAGGTCCAGTTCAAGGTGAACCGGCCTCATTTTGCATACTGATGTCCCGAAATGGGGTTTTTGGCCCGGTTCAACCCAACTTTAGAGGTTTTTGGCCAGGTTAATGTGGTTCCTAAGGTTTTTGGGCCTTCTGAATCCATTTTTGAGGGTTTTGTAACCAATCAAGTTGAGTTCGAGGTAATTTTTGGATCGGGTTAGGCCAATTTGGGGGTTCCGGGAACCAGTTCACTATGGGTTGGGGGTGGTGGAGGCTGGTTCTGTACTGTTGAGGGTTGTTGAGCCAAAGTGTAAGTATTGGTGAGTCACACGGGATCCGGTAGTGAGTAATGGTGCCTCAGGATGCGTGTTAGGTGCAGGGATAGGATTCAAATCCTGTCTTGGGCTGTCGAGCCCGTCAGGTACTAACGATGGGATTGGTGATGGTTTTATATGGCTTGATTTCAGATTCACCTGTGGAGGAGTATCCGGATCGCAGAGTTGATTGCGTGACCTAAGGCTTTTATTAGACTCGGCTTATGGTGAGTGATGATACCCTCCCTATGCATGTATTTTTGTACTTGTTTTTCTAACATGATGCCTGCATGGATCTACGAAGTGTTTGAAATATGAATCTTGGAATGTGTTATATGTTTTATGGACTGTTAGTGAACTATGTTGATATGTACCCCTAGTTTTTGGAAATATGAACTTTGTACGTGTATGTGTACTTGTCTTTGACTTGTGTATGAGAATGGTGTCGTGTAATATGATGTGGAGATGCCAGGAACTCGGCTAGAGTATGGATTCGTAGCGTCCAGTGGTGAGTTGGCTTGGGTCGTGTGTGATGTGGCGATGCCAGGAGCTCAGCTGGAGTACAGTGGTCCGTAGCGTCCAGTGGTGAGTCGGCCTGGGTCATGTGTGATGTGGCGATGCCAGAAACTCGGCTGGAGTACGATGATCCGTAGCGTCTAGTGGGGAGTAGACCTGGGTCCAGTGTGGTGATGTGAGTTGATATGCTGTGATGTTATATGATGTGGTGCTTGGTTAACGGTATCTTTTCGAGGAGGTTTGATATGTTTTATTAATTTCTGTATATATATGCATGGTTTTGGTTTGAGCATAAGGCATATTTTAACATGCATAAAGTAGGTATTATCCGTACTCACTGAGTTTTGCGACTCACTTTTTATAAACTTTTCAGATATAGGTTGCAATTCTCGGGTTGCGTGCCAGGGTTAAAACGGACGTCTGCCACACCAGTTATTGTACGGACAAGTTCTTTGTTTATCGTTTTGTACTCTAGAGCTCCCTTTATCCATCAGGCAAGATCCTGGCTTGTAAATGAATATTTTGAAATGTACATAAATGTTTTGGTCAATTTTGGTGTCTGTGTTATGACGGTAAGGCTGATTAGGATCGGGGACCCTAGTGCCAGTCAGGGTCTGGGTTGGGGGCCTGACAGAGTGGAATCAGAGCAATAGGTTTCCTGAGAATAAGGGGAGCATGGTTCTTGGACAGTGCTTCGGTTATGAGGGTGAGGGCCCCACTTTCATAATAGGAGGACTGCCGGGAGCCTCTTAGGATGTGCTTGGCGTCAGTTTTGAATTCCTTTGTGCCCGTACTAATTGGTGTTATTCTGATTCTGTAGTTCTATATAGATGGATCCTCCGGGAGGCGTGCGTACTACTCCTCGAGAGACAGTAGATTCTGGGGTGTCTGAGGACCCCGCGCGGTGTAGCTGTTCCACCTTCGACGAGAGAAAGAGAGAGAGGGAGGGGGAGAGGGAGCGCCAGTAAATGTGGGACGACAGCGAGGCCGGCACGTGAGTCAGCGGCAGGTCCAAATTTGACTATGTTGCCTGGGTTGTTGACGGGCCTTTTGGAGGGCATTCAGGGACTTCAGAGGAGTATGACAGAGTTTGTGGGGAATGGGGCTAGAGCGAGTGGGCAGTCAGCCCCAATTAGTGGGCAGGCAGGTATTGCCACTGCCCCTGTTGGGACAACACTAGAGTCGTCGGGTCCAGCTAGTGCGCCGATTGGCACTCCTGCTACTCTAGCTAGTTTAGCCCCGGTGCAGCAGCAGCTAGGCTTTGATGGGTATTTTTGAGATTTTCTGCGGCTGGATCCTCTACTTTTTCTGGATCGATTGTGACAGAGGATCCCTACGAGTTCTTGGACGCTTTGGATGGCATATTTCGGATTCTGCAGTGCTCTGACCTTAGACGTGTAGATTTGGCTACTTTTAGACTTAGAGGGGTGGCCAAGGCGTGGTATGACTAGTTAGTAGCTGCTAGACCGGTTGGTACGGCTCCTCTAGCCTAGGAGGAGTTTCGCAAGGAGTTTTTAGAGAGATTCTCACCTACCAGTTGGCGGGTGGAGTTGGCTACCGAGTTCGAGAGGTTAGCACAAACTCCAAGTATGACAATTTCTGAGTACGAGGAGCGATTCACACGGTTATCTCGGTACGCTGTTGGGCTTGTTGCTGATGACACTGCACGAGCTACGAGATTTATTCGGGGATTATCTCTTTCTTTATTCTGGGCATTGGGGTCGCAGGTAGGGCATATTAGTTATGCTTATGCAGTGGAGAGTGCTCGATTCTTGGAGTCTTTTGGGGGGCCTGGGCAGACTTCAGAGGGATCAGGGAAGAGGGCGAAGGCTGAGGGTTCCTATAGTGGCAGTTTTAGTCCTAGGAAAGGATCCTCTTCGCATAGTGGATCCACTAGCAGGCAGCCATCAGGCAGTGTAGCCCCATCTGATGGCCGTACCTCTTCCACTCCTAGCTATGTTAGATGTGGTCGCGTGCATTCAGGTTAGTGCTTTAGGGCAACAGGGGCATGTTTCAGGTGTGGCCAGCAAGGTCATGTGATCCAATGTTGCCCGCTTTCTCAGGAGACTGTCCGAGCGATAGGCGCATGTTTTAAGTGCGGTCAGCAGGGTCATGTGGCTAGAGACTGTTTGTAGGACCTTGCTGAAAGGAGGGGAGGTTGTTATCGTTGCGGTCAGCAGGGATACTTGGTCATGGACTGCCCCATTTCAGTAGAGACTGTTTTAGCTACAGACCGCATGCCACAGGTTCAAGGACAGACAAGTGCGGGGTCATCTAGTGCTGGGGGATGAGGTGCTGAGGTCGGGGTCGGGGCGGAGGTCAAGCCCGAGTATATGCTTTGACTCGACAGGATACTCAGATGTCCAATACAGCGGTCCCAAGTACAGTTTCTATATGCCACATGGTGGTTCACGTATCGCTAATCTTACTTTACTTATTTCTATGCGTTAAAATTCGAGTACGAATTTTTATAAAAAGGGGAGAATGTAATAACCCAGATTTGTTACTAGGGGTATAGGTGATTAAATTAAGAGTGTTGGGGGGAAATTGAAAATTTGTGGACTAAAGTGAAGAGAACAAAAATTTGGAGAACCGAATTAAAAAAAAAAAAAAAAAACTGGCCGACTTTCGGCCGAAGCACCCAGAAGGAGCGATTTGCTCTAATAAGAGCTAAACAGTTCAAATTAGATTTAAGGCTTGATATATAAGCAGGAGAGGAGTCCAATTAAAGGTTCAAATCGAGAAAAGTTGTGAGAAAAAGAAGGAAAAACTGAGTGGGAAGGGTTGCGGTACGGCCAGAGCTTCGACGGGGAGAAACCTTGATTTTGGATGAAATAAATCCGATTAAAGGTGGTGGTGGAGCTCGAAAATCATGGGGCTTGGGTTCGGGAGCTTCAAATCGGCTCAGGTAAGTGTATTGATCTGGTTTTGAGCTTGGGGAAATCCGGGTCTAGCAGTTGTAGGAACCGGGAGTGGGGATCGGGTTGCCAGGTGAGGAGAAAGAACCCAGAGTGATCCAGGTCCTGTACCGGGTTGGGCCGCGCCCGTTTGGGCCCGAGCTTGGCTTATCTGGGTGGGGTCGGGCCTGCTGGGCCCGGGCTTTGGCCGTCAGGGCTGCGGCCCGCGAGTTAGGCAGGGCTGGGTCAACTTGCGGGTTGACTGAGCCTAGCAAAAGTTTGTCTAGGTTGACTTGGTGAGTCAACCCAGTAAATCTTGGGTTATGCTATCCCAGGTATAGGCCAAATCCGAAATAAGGGGGGATTACATAACCGGGTATTATATGAATTAATAATTAAATTTGGGTTTTCGAGCAGTGAACCGGTCGATTTGACCGAAGCTTTGACCGGGTGGTTCAATGGTCAAATGGACTCGGATTTGGGAAGTTGGACCGGTTCTGGGTTCGGGGAGAAAATACCAACCAAATCAAGTGGGCTCAGAAAATTTTGGGTGATCAAATTGAGGTGAACCGGCCGATTTAGTGTAATTCCTTCGGGTGACTGGTTCACCGATTTTTAAGCTGGTTTTTGGGGAGATTGAACTGGTTCCTGGTTCAACATAATAAAACCTAGTTGACTGTGAAATTTGGTAAGGTTTGGAGGTCTTCAGAATAGGGTTTTTGGCCCAGTTCGGCCTAACTTTAGAGGTTTTTGGCCAGGTTAATATGGTTCTTAAGGTTTTTGGGCCTTTTAAATCTATTTTTGAGGGTTTTGTGACCAATTGAGTTGAGTTCGAGATAGTTTTGGGATCAGGTTAGGCTGGTTCGGGGGTTCTAAGAACTAGTTCACTATGGGTTGGGGGTGGTGGAGGCTAGTTCTGTACTGTTGAGGGTTGTTGAGCCGAAGTGTAAGTGTTGGCGAGTCACGCGGGATCCGATAGTGAGTAATGGTGCCTCGGAATGCATGTTAGATGCAGGGATAGGATTCAAATCCAGTCTTGGGCTGTCGAGCCCGTCGGGTACTGATGATGGGATTGGTGATGGTTTTATGTGGCTTGATTTCAAATTCACCTGTGAAGGAGTATCCGGATCGTAGAGTTGATTGACGTGACCTGAGGCTTTTGTTAGACTCGGCTTACGGTGAGTGATGATACCCTCCCTATGCATGTATTTTTATACTTGTTTTTCTAACATGATACCTGCATGGATCTACGAAGTGTTTGATATATGAATATTGGAATGTGTTATATGTTTTATGGACTGTTAGTGAACTATGTTGATATGTACCCCTGGTTTTCGGAGATATGAACTTTGTATGTGTATGTGTACTTGTATTTGACTTGTGTATGAGAATGGTGTCATGTGATGTGATGTGGGGATGCCAGGAACTCGGCTAGAGTAGAGATCCGTAGCGTCCAGTGGTGAGTCAGCCTGGGTCGTGTGTGATGTGGCGATACCAGGAACTCGACTGGAGTACGATGGTCCGTAGTGTCCAGTGGTGAGTCGACCTGGGTCGTGTGTGATGTGGCGATGCCAATAACTCGGTTGGAGTACGGTGATCCGTAGCATTTAGTGGGGAGTAGACCTGGGTCCAGTGTGGGGATGTGAGTTGATGTGCTGTGATGTGATGTGATGTGGTGCTTGGTTAACGGTATCTTTTCGAGGAGGTTTGATATGTTTTATTAATTTCTGTATATGTATTCATGGTTTTAGTTTGAGCATGAGACATATTTTAATATGCATAGAGTAGGTATCAGCCGTACTCACTGAGTTTTACGACTCACTTTTTATAAACTTTTCAGATATAGGTTGTAGTTCTCGGGTTGCGTGCCAGGGTTGAGACGGACGTCTGCCACACCAGTTATTGTACGGGCGAGTTCTTTGTTTATTGTTTTGTCCTCTAGAGCTCTCTTTATCCCTCAAGCAGGATTCTGGTTTGTAAATGAATATTTTGAAATATATATAAATGTTTTGGTCAATTTTGGTGTCTGATTGTGACGGTAAGGCTGATCAAGGTCGAAGACTCTAGTGCCAGTCAGGGTCTGAGTTGGGGCCCTGACAATATCTTAAAAACTCTATTTTTTTGAATCACTTCTGAGAAAAAATTAAAATTTTAAAGATAACCCTTTAGTTGTTTTCTAACTTACCTTTTAAAAACTTTTTGAAAAAAAATATATTTTAAAAATAATTTTTGGAATAGATTTTCCATTTCCAAAAATAAAAAGTTGTTTTCAAAAACAGATATAAAAAGTTGGACTCTCTCTTCTTTATCTTTTTTCCCTTCTTTTTTTTACAATATTTTTAGTTTATGAAATTGTTTCACTTGATAGTTCATACAACACCCAAAAGATATTATATGGGTTGCTAAAGAAACACAAGTATAATTTTATTAAATTATGGAGAAATCTCAAAATAGCCGCATACCAAACAATGCCTTAGATTCTGTTGTTCCAATACAACCACGTGTAATTATGGGGGGAAAGATAAATATTTATTAAATTTAATAATATATTTAAAATTGTTGTTTACGTTTATTAAGCCATATTTTAAGTGCTTTTTTCTCTTTAAATATTTATTAAACTCTACATTAAATGGTAAAGTTTACATTTTTAAATGGATAAATATAATTAAACATTTCTCGGTCTTATCACATACCAAAGTTGTGAGTTCAAACAAAAATCGCCGCAGGTTAGGTTTGAATAATGGATCGCTTTAATACAATGTTTTAACCTCATTGCCATAATTGCCATTTGCCCCTCGTGTTTTCCATTTATACGACTAGAGACAGAGATCTATAAATTTATTACCGTAACGGTTTGTCATGATCTTCCTAAACATTAAATTTGTCTAACTAATTAATGTTTAGAGTGGCCAAATGTGCATAAATAGACAGATATTATTTAAAGTCATTTTGTTGTTATGCCTAAACCGGTATATATACATATACACATATATATTATTTTTGTAAGTGTGCAAATAGAAGTTTGTAACCCTAATACAAACAATTCATTTCTCTTTTATATGTCAAAAAAAAAAAAAAAAAATCCAGCTGCCCATCATCTCCTATTTGGGTTCATTCGGTAACCTGGATAAAAGTGAATAAAGATAATTTATTCACTATTATCCATGTTTAATAGACTAAATAGAAGAGGTAAAATCCAACGTGAGAGAAATTAAATAATAATTAGGTCAAATCTAAATACACTATACTAGAGAGAAAGATAGATAATTTTATTTAACTCTTATCTAATCTCTTTGGATAATATTATCCTTACCACTGCCACTAGCCACCAACTCTATCGAACAAAATAATTATTTAAATTATTATACAGTTAAGATATTTATATATATATAGAGAGAGAGAGAGAGAGGGGGGGGAAAGGAGGGAGGGAGAGGAGGGGAAGAGGATCAATTAACATCACTCTTAATCTGTTCATATCAATTAATAAAATTAATTAATATTTTTTAAAAATAAGTGTATATTAATATAATAAAAAATAATCATAATTAATTTTATTTATTTAATTTAACCAAATTAACTGTGAATACTTTTCACTTATACCTGTACGAATAAATCATCTCTCTCGTACATATACGCGCGCACGTGTTATAAACACACTTACATGCAATAAATTTTGTATAGACATTCAATACCCAAGCAAACTATCCTATTAAATCAAACCGTAACATTAAATGTACCGTGGGTTTTGATCTTTATACTATAGTCATTTGTTCCTTCTTTGTTGGACCATTTTCTTCTTTACTTTTCTAATGTTCTGCGGTCTATTTGTACTTTGTCATTTCTTTTCTAACAGCTATTAAATTTTAAAAAATACATATTTAATTTTTGAGTGAAAATTATAATATAAATTTTTTCATTTTGGAATTTATTGTATCAGCGTAAGGCATTTATTTATTTACTTTCATTGAATATTTTTGTTATTATTCATTATCATATATTTATAAGAGAACATTAAATGAATATAAATTATTTATTAACAGATATTAAATGTAGGCTAAATTAATATTAGGCCTTCTAGGTGTTCTGCACATTCACTCTAGCATTTTGCACTTCCACTATAGTTATTTTGCACCATAATTCAATTATTGCATAAATATGGGTGTCCTATTGAAATTATTGCATAAATAGTTTTAGGTAAATAGTCATATAATATAATATCCCAACTCAAAACCCTTATTATGTATTTTATTTTGTATTATCATAATTGGTGACATTATTAGTTGTTTAAATTAAGTTTAAAATAATAATAAATAAATAAATAAATACAATATAATAATAAGAAAAATAAATAAATAATAAAAAATAAATGTATAATAATATAATAATAAGGAAAAAAAAAAGAAGGAAGAATAATGATTGCATGGGAGCACATGTCCCCCTTTCTCCCCACTACGTTGAGGGCATTTTCTTTACTTTTGAAAAAAAAAAGAATAAAAAGAAGGAAAATGAGAGTTATGTTTCGGCAAAGAAAAGGGAGAGGAATAAATGGGAGAAATAAATAAAATAGAAGAAAAAAAGAGAGAAGAGGGAAAGAAAAAGAAGAAGGAGAGCGAGAGAAGAAAAACGAGAGGAACGGCACGCGGCAAGAACCAAGTTCAGGTAAGGATCGGGTGAGTTTTTTTAAAAAACAATAATATTTTTTTATTTATTTTCAATCTAGTTACAGTTTAAATCATTTTAATAAGTCTAAATTTTAGATTAATTATTGTTTTTATGATAAAAATTTAGGAATAATTTAGATTAAATTTGTATTAATTCATGTTAATATTTGCTAAGAAGGTGACCAAGTTAGATTAATAAAAATAAGACTAAACTGATACAAAAATCCGTTTGAACTATAGTCTAGAATTTTTGCCGACACATTTACGGATTATTTTTAATAAAAAAAATAATTATAACTCATTTTGTGAACGTGAGCATACCTTAGTATACCTAGCTTAACAATAAGTATATAATAATATTTTGAGAATTTTCAGAGTACATATGTAGTAGAAACTTTGACCTAAAATAAAAATGGTAGAAAACGACATAATTAGGAATACATCTCATGTATACACGCATATTCATGCATTCATGCATAATTTTGGCATGTTATTGATAGCGTATGTAGTTACACTTTAGGACAAGTAAATCGGTCAATCAGTGAGATCAACATGACTGAGTTTGGACACACGCCGTATTAATAGAGGTGAGTGGTCTTTTTCCTAAACTCAGTATTTTTTCAAAATAATGAAATTAATTTTTTTCTTACAAATAAATGTTTCATTTCAAAACCAAAGGTTTTATGTTTTCAGAAATGTTTTTTTTTTATTTATATGTTATAAATATTTTGTTGTATGAAATAGAAATAGGGATCTCATTTTTATGCCGTATGTTTTATATGAATGTTTGCAATTCACCTGAATAATTCATTAAGTAGCCACATTACTATGATAGTACTACATGATTTATTTGCCTGGTGGAGCCTTACGACACCAACAAATAATGTGTGTTCGTCCATGGGGGTGGTGTCCTATGGAACGAGTCTCATGGCCAGTAGCACCCAATGAATTCTTTCTATATTATATTTATATTTACGTGCACGTCAGACCTTATGTTTATTTATAGAGCCGTTATGTTTTTACTTCTATCCTTAGTCATTATAAGATATTTTGCTATAGGTAAATCTGCAGACTCAATAGATGAATTAGCTTTAATTATAAATTATGATCAGTGAATTAATATTTCACGATATGATATTCTACATCATTATATTAGTTTTACGAATTACTTTTATTTATAATATTATGCGACATATTTCTATTTCACTGGTTTTTAGTGATAAGACCATTCACTTGGACATCAGTGTCACAACTTATTTATTTTTCAGTTTCAACAGTGGAGACCTGTAGGTATATCATGTGCATCCGGCATATCCACAACTTGCATTCTAAAAAGGTTGGGGCTCACTCTTGTCAATAGTAACTAGTTTGGGTTGTTATTGTGAGTGAATGTTAGACAGTTGTTCTGTTTGTAGATCTTATTTTTGAAATATAAGTTATGTAAGATAATTATATTTTCAGTTATAATACTATCTTAATTTTTCTGTAATGCCTTGTTGATAGATTATATATATATATATTTTAGTTGTGAGTTATACGTTTGACTTAGTGGGTACGATAGTTGAATAAGGTTTGGTTTTCTCCAGTGAATCCTAGGCATTGGAGATTGTTAAATATTGTTCTACTATCATACCTTACTCGAGTTACGGGATGGGGTGTGACATATAAAGTCTTGATCATGTGTTTATGATAAGTAGTTTTTTGTTACAGATATTTGTTATAAACAGAAAACATGCAATACTGTTAAAATCTTGAGTGCGTACATACTATGACCAATAATACATACATAATATATATATATATATAGAGAGAGAGAGAGAGAGCTTTTTCTTCTGCTTATTTCGTGCTGGATAATTTTGGACTGAATCCAGACGAAACCACCCTGATTATGACTATAACAAGGAAAAGTTGAATATTTCATTCATGTTTTCTTTTTAATTGGTACACAAAATTGTGAAACCCTTAAAATAATATAAATAAATGATAATAATCCACATGCCAATATATTGATTAATTATAAAGCGTGTGCGATGCACGTGATTTTCACATGTTTTAGTACTAAATATAAGTAATTAGAGAATCAAAGGAAAGAAAAATAAATCTTACCTAGACATTTATCAACCGCTAAGATTTTACACCTCAATCAATTCAGGCACAAATTTGGACCTGAGAAAATAAAAGGGTTGAATACTTTAACAGTTCAATTCATTGCGGATAAATAAGCTCATTTTGGTGGCGGAGGAATTGACAGGTGGGCAGCTTATAATTCTACACTACTTTGCAGCAATAGATTGCTGCAAAGTAGTAATCCTACGTTTTTCATCTTTAATGGGATTGGATTTAGAAACCAAGATATTCCATTTGGAAAAAAAATTAATAAAAAACCCCCAAAAATATCATACATGGAATTAAAACCCACACAATAATACAAGGGATGAATTTATTGAGTTTTGAGTAATATAAAATTTTCAAGAAAAAGAATTAATTAATATATAATATAAATTTAAAACATTTACACTATATTATTTACTGTTGATTTGATCAAAATTAATAAATAAAATTAATTTTTAATATCTAATTTATTATTATCTTTTTTTAATTAATCTCATTCGTTGATTTTTACTGCACACGTCTGAACACACAGGTCATGGGTTGAAGATTCACCTGCCAAATAGCACCAAATGTCAAAATTGTACCAAAGGTCTCTACTATCCACACACAGATCAGCAGGTTATTTATATCTATTAATGATCATGCTTCCCCTGAAATATTTCTTATAATCACATCAAAATTGGTCCACATCAGCAAAGATCCAAAATTGTTCCATACTTGGCACATAATTATAAAAGCAAAGCTCAGAGAAGTAATGCTATCCATATTGTAATCAATGGATAAAAAGGTGACAAATTATTCTTACAAAGTCTCAGGGTTTTTTTTTTCCCTTGTTCTTTTTCCTATTTGGTATAACTCGATAAGCATCAAGCAACAAAGTTCCGACAGATATTGCAGACATTTTTTTCTCCCACGTGTAGCAGCCCTGCAGTGCTAGGAATCTTCAAGTTGCCTCTTCTATTACCTACAAGCCTGGACAAAATGGGGAACAAGGACACCTCCAAATTCATTCCTATATAGAATTGAAGTTCATTCCCAAATTTAAATAAGTCTAAATGATTGAAGGACAAAAGAGAAACATTCAAAGAGAAAAAGCAGTGTAGAGCATCTATTGTTTTCCATTTCAACAAGCTGGTGTTGATGAAGGAGATCAGTATTAGAAAACATGGTATCCAAAATTGGAGAGATGGGTAAGTTTTTTTTTCTTTTCTTTGATAGCAGAGATGGGCAAGTTTTCCAGAAAAAAGTTGGGCTTCTCTTCTGGGTTATTGGGAAGCAACACAAGAACCGCGTATGAGTTGCTTGACTTAGAAATTGGACATGACTTACTCAAGATGAAAAAGGAGCCAAACAAAAGATTGTGCACAAGACAGAAATGAATATCAACAGTGCACTAGATCTGAATTGTCGAACCATGGTTACTGAAAACAAGACTAATAGAAGAGACCTTGCCCAAAACAAAAAATATGCTTTGGTTGATGAATTGTGGTGAAAGGTGGCTAAGATTTGCAACAATCTTCTGCTAAGCTTCAAGCAGAAGAGGAAGAAGCCTGACCAGACTGCTGAAGATGAGAGGTGGGCCCACTCTTCGAGGAAACCAAACCACTAGAAGTGCTCGTAGAAGAAGACATTTTTGTTGAAAAGGCATCCTTGTTGGACGACCCCGAAATAAGTTCAGGCCTCAAATCTGATGACGAGGATGACGGGGCCAGAGTACCAGTTGAAGATCCCACAGGAAAAGGAGCAATTGGCATGTCAGCAAGAGAAGATGCAGAGGGGCTATAACTCAGTGTTGGCATTGGATGATCAAATTTGCATGAGGGCCCAAATTTGCATACTCCATTCTGAGTATAGTGCGTGCAAAGTGGTGCACCCTGAAAAAAAATTAACATATTATTTATAGAAAGTGATTAACATACGAGATGCAGATCATATACAAAGGCATTAAAAATATAAATAGGTACAAGAATCCAAGCCCATGAAAATTAAAGAAGCGACAGGCGCACCTGAGGACATTTAAACAAATGCCAATTCAATGATGTGGACAATAATGTAAGAATATTCCTAAACAGCAAGCAGATATACATGGCCTCACAACCCCCCCCCCCCCCCAAAAAAAAAAATAAAAAAAAATACACACACGCACACACACATGGCAGGGAACATGCATTTGAACAAGGTCCACAGTAACAAATGCAATATGGCATAACAATTCTACCTCCTAATGTACTAAAACTCCTTAACATTGCTTGCATCAGTCTGTATTCGTTGGGATCAAATATTGTTTAGCAAGTTGACCACAACAGATTATTGTTTTTAATATTTTCGGCAATAATATGCATGGATGAAGCTGATTAGACAACAGAATCAATTAATGTAATATCAGGTAGTGAAAAACTAGAGGATATCAGGATGAGGGGAAAAAATGATAGGATTGTCAAAGTCGAGATTCAACAACTAATCTGGGTTTCGAGGTGAGAGGTAGAAGTCGCAGAAATCAAAGGTAACAAGATTAATGAGAGCAAGCACTCAAGAAAACTGAAAAGAATCAGAAGTGAAGAAGCCCAAGACAACTGAATTCCTACTAATTGCAATTATATGTTTTCTTGAACTTCAATCTGCAATGTTCAAAAAGCTTCATGATTGCAGTTTCTATCATTGTGCTTTTTTTTTTTTTTAACTAAAATCAAATATGCATTATTATACTTAGACTTGGGTATGTCACCCAATTGGAGTCATCTGATTTCCAATTTCAAATATTTACCTTATTTTCTAGGTATAATAGATATACAGAGTAATACATAGTTTTTTATTCAAGAGATGGACACATTGAGCATAGTTTTCAGAATAAACTACGTATTGTAAGACGCAAAATGTTGAACATTAAATATTCAAAACTTATAAATGCAATGGTTTATATTTGAATACTTTTTTAACTTTGCTCCACCCAGGCCATGTCTCCTCATAGCAATGAAAATAATCAGGAAACCAGCTTCTCTGCATTTATATATCCCTTGTCCACTCTTTTGCTTGCTGATTTCCTCTTCCTAATGCACTCCAATAAATCAAATGGATAAAAGCAACAAACAATTTAAAGCACTCCTTTTAAGGCTTTTTTACAAAAAAAAGTTGTACATTTTTATATGTCAAAGTCCAGATGTTTACCAATGAATTTTGCCTCTTGGGTATTCATAGAAAATGTTGTAGTTCTACATGTCAGCTCCATTATGTTATGGTTCTTTAAACATCTTGCACACTAGTTGCGATTCAGTTGTTGAGGTTTGCTGTTCTAGTGAAGATAAATGACCTTGACTCAATAAATTTCTCCCAATTTACATGGTAGCTAGATATTATTATTCGAAGTTAGAGGTTGGAGCTACACTGATAAATTAATTTAGGATTTGATGAAGGTTTAAATTCAACAGCCTGCCCATGCTGCAGTAGGGAGCTAGTATTTGTTAAAGGTGACACTACTTGTGTCAAATTGATTAGTCAAGTGTCTTCTAAAAGGGACAAGGGGAGACTGAACCATAAATATAATACTCCTATTTCATGCAGCTGTGGTCATATAGTGACTATTTGGACCTTTAACTGCTAAACATGCAACTTCCAAGTAAAATTATATGTACTTTGTCAAGGAAAACTTCAATAATAACTTTCTAATGTCAGATTTGGGTAGTTTGAGATTCTTGAGTGTATGAAGTGATTAACTACTTTCTAATGTTAGATTTGGGTAGGTCGAGATTCTTGAGTGTCTGAAGTCATTAGCTAGAGTGAGCTTATCTATGTTGATAACAAAAGCCTTTAGCTGTACTTAGTTGATCTCTCTTTACCTCCTGCATTAGGACTGAAGATAGATTATTGGCTTTACAGCTAAAATGGATTTAATACATACATAATTATGTATTTATGTGCACACATACTCTTTTTGCTACATTGGGACGAAGGTTTTAATCCAAAAACTTCCTAATGGGGAGGTTAACACACTAGACGGACCCCAAGTTTATACATTTTCTTATGTTTTAGGGGTCAAATCTTGCATTACATGCTGTAAATTTTCTTGCTTGGGATATAATTTAGGCACCTATCATGGTTCTTTTAACATCTCATTACGCTTGGGCTCTGGTTAGCAGTTTGATATTCTTATTGCTTGAACTCTTTATTCAGTCAAAACAGACTTCTAGATTGAGTCTAAGTATAATAAAGCCCACCGGTTTTCTGCTTATACGGTTATAAATAGGTTGGAGTTTGGCAAGATAACTATAAACCTAATAAAATCCAAACCTAGTCAACTATGTCTATACAAAGTCTCAAGAAAAAAACACACACAAATTAGTCAAGGCACATAAGAGTAATTTGCCCCCTAAATTTCAAGAATTCTATACACTAAAGGTTAGAACACAAGCATCCATGTTCACAGAGAAGAATATTTCGTTAATACATAGTAATGACGATAAGAATGGAAGATGAGGCATACACAGAAGTCTTTTTTTTTTTGGGGGGGGGGGGGGGGGTTGGGTTTGCATTTAGATAATAAAAGGCAGGAACTTAAGAATAAGAGAAAAATGGAAGTCATAATTTCCCAAAATACTGCTCCTGCCAGTATAGTCCTGTGAGCATCTGTTCTTAAAGCATGTGTCACAATTAGCTAGGCACAATAAAGAAGAAACCTTATCCTAATGAAAGGTGGTCAAATGATGACATCAATTGAACTGAGTGTAAGTAGATGGTCCACATGTAAGTTTAGACCACAAAATCCAATGACAACCAAAATTCCTAAGAAAAAAAAGGTCTCTATCCTTACGCCTATTCATACAGAGGGTGTTTACTATTTCAATCACATCAAACCATCCCATTCTAACTGATTAAAGATTGTTATATCTGCTTATTTTATTTGTCTATAGTTCTCCTCTTGCTATCCCTTGAGAGTTCAAATGCATGCAACATTATGAAAACTTTCCTCCATGCTTAACAGAGATGCCATCTCCTGATATTTACCAGAACTGTGTAAGAAGGAATAGCCATCCAGAGTACCAGACAGTTTAATCTTAATGAGCAAAATTCTTATAAAATTTGGTATATGAGAGCTATAGTCATAAGAATTCATTTCTCTGCAGAGTAATTTGTTCGAAAGATGTGTTCAACGCCATCAACTTGAAATACATGTATCTAAGTAGCATCTTCATGTCTAATCACATTTGATGATTACAATCTGCAATTCACATTCAGCTCAATGCTGAAATTCATTATAAAATAAATTACATATAACATATAAGATTGCTTAAGTATGCCTCAGTCGTGAACTTTCACTGCCACTGCATCATGAGAGGCAAATAAGCTGCATTTTCCAGATTCACAAGATAAATGTCAATATTGCTCTCATATAAAAAACAAGTACACTAACATAGAAATAAGTGCGTATATATCTCAGCTAAATATAAGAAAAAAACACATGTGGGACATGGACAGATGTGAAGGGATAGATTGGTGGTGAGTATTGACATATAATTCTGAAATAATATGTAAACCATTGATGAGTAACAAAATTTCACCAAGATGCTTACCGGACGTATGGGAAGACCCATTGGACTAAGGAAATAATTCAAGTATGCTGTACTCCATTCTCGTGGATGATGATATTTACAGGATGACCCAAATTTACAATCTCCAGTTTTCATGTAATATTGGCATTCAGGTTGGCCAGGTCTTTCTGGGAACTTTTGTTCCTTGAGGCTACTGCTTGAAGAATCAGGTATAGTAGGCAGTGGTAAATAAGCTCCTGTATATGTAGGCGTGGAAGGAGACAACTGTGTTAACCCATAAATAGGAGCTGCTCCAACAGTGGACGGAGTACTAGGGGAGGCTACTGGATTTACAGGTGCCTGCCCCAGGTGGGTCAATAATTTAATAGGGATATAAACATATTCCTAAAACATAGTTGCTGGAAAAAAAAAAAAAAGTACAAGAATAAGTAGTCCACTGGAGCTAATTGACCTACCTGGTAAGGATTCCAACTGGTATAGGGAACTATGCCCTGAGGAAGGAACAAGGAACCGTAAGGTCCTTGCAAATATGAACCTGCAACTAGAGGAGGCCTTCCAACTGGCCAATTTCCTGCCGCTGCTGCATATTGTTCAGATGATGGAGGAGGAGGAGACTGTATTGATGGATAAACTAATGGAGCAGGCATGGGAGCTGGTACAGGCAAAGGTCCAGCAGTTGGTGCCTGCGCCATGCTATCTGGTAGTGGATGATGAAATTTACAAGTTGGACCAAACTTGCAACGTCCTGTTTTCATGTAGTATGAACACTCTTTTTCACCCTGAGACAGAAACTCCAATTATGAGCCAACTTCATATCACATCGCAGAATAAACACAAGCACAAATTCATACCGGGCGTATTGGGTATCCACAAATATTTAATGGCGTGGGAGTAACAGCTCCACTTCCCTGCCCTGGATGGTGATACTTGCAAGATGCACCATATTTACAAGTTCCAGTCCTCATGTAATACTAGGCACAATACATGTTCATTAATAATGATGCAAGAACCCATTTTTTCATGAAATTTAAATGTGCATGAATTGAAAGCATAAACGCTAGATAGTTAGCTAATGTACCTTAAGCAATTTCAAATCAATGGACCGATGTTTCAAGTTTAAACGTTTGTAAAGTGTAATTATAACACGTACCTGGCACACAGGCTGGCCCGCTCTCTCTGGCAACTCTTCCCCTCCAGCTCTCACAGCTTCTATGACCTGCCAGGATTCTCATCAAAGATACCTTGACTGTATTAATTTCTCAATTATTGCATCCAAGTGAACAAAACTTATTACTATGAAGACTGATTTTCTATCTATAGCAATCCCAAAACTCCACAATCTAACAAATCCAATAGAACTAAATCATGGGCAAAAGGTTACAATAGAAGCAACAACGAGATGAGACTGAACCATGGACTAAATTGAAATGATCTCCAACATTCACCAAAACCCTCTAATTAGCCCTAATAAAAAGAAAATTAAACGTGCAATTGAAAGAATAATACCGTACTACGATCCCGGGGATGGTTGTACCGACAGCGAGACCCGAACCCGCAAACCCGGTCCGCAAATAGTGTGCGCAATCGGCAGCTTCGGGCCGCTCCGGGTAAGATTCCTCCCCCTCCTCCTCCTGGTCACCACCCCCCAATCCCAGCTGCCACATAGGCTCTGCATTTTGCAAAATCAACATCAAAATCAATCATACACACAACTCCACAATCCCAATTGTTATACGTATACACAAATGCGAGCAAAATTCCACTCAAATTGAACGAATTGAAGTATTGACTCGAATCAGAAAGAACATGCAGGCGAGAGAGATCAGACTCCAATTAAACGAGTTTGAACTACTGGTTATCACTGACTGATTCCAATCCGATTAGAAAAGCACAAATGTGGGCCAAATTCCACTTGAATTTGACGAATTTGAACAGTGGACTGACCTTCGAGCCCGGTTTCGGCCCCCGGCGAGCTCCAATCCTCAGCCGGATCGTGCTGTGGCTCTTCCATTGCCGTTGTCTGACCGTAACTCTCCATTCTACGAATTATAAATTACACGACAGATATGTATGTATAGCCTATATATGTGTTTATGTATGTGTATATACAGAATTGTGCGAGTAGAACAGGAGTTTTGGGGGGGGTTGTTCGATCGAACAGGTTAGAGAGAGAGAGAGAGAGCGAAAGATGGAGGAAGGGGAATGGGGGTTTGGATTACTTTTTTTTGTTCTTCTTCTTCTTCTCCTTCTCTCCTCTTTCTCTCAGTGAGTACGAGGACTGTCTGGTGCTATCGTTCACACGCACTTTCTCTTCTTGTTTCTCTCTCTAAAAGTATATTCTGTGTGTGCGTGTCTTTGTTTTTCTAATGTCTCACCCGTTTTCAGGGGCGTTTGATCTTTCGGGGATTTGTAGGGGAAGGCAACTGTTAGGTGAACGTGCGTGTGTGTGTGGGACCACGCGCGCGTGCTGGTGCGAGGGGGAGAAAGATTGAGAGAGAGGCAGGCCACATTCGTCGGTTAGGCTCGTTCGATCTTACTCCTTGTTTGGTAGACAGTAATTCTGGTTTTGAATTTTTTTATTCAGAGAATGTTTGAAAATATTTGAAGTTTTAAGGTTTTTTATTTTATTCTGAAAAATAGAGCTCGAATAAATAACTTTTTATTGAATAAAAATATGCGATTTTAAATTTTTTTAAAATGTTTTAATGAGATTTTTTGTCTTTTAAAAGTGCAGAAAATTTAAAATCAAATTTCCAATTCAACCCTTCAATTTTCAAAAATGTGTTTTATATACATTTGTATTTTTTTATATATATCTGACTTCTATAGACTGAAAAGTGTCAAAAATCAAACCTTTAACTCCCTTTATAAATCTCATAATTATTTTATTACTTAAATTCTATTTTATTTTTTTGGAAAATACGAATTGCTAAAAATTCTTTAAAATATCTTAAAAACTCTATTTTTTTGAATAACATTATCACTTTTGAGAAAAAAAATTAAAATTTTAAAGATAACTCTTTAGTTGTTTTCTAACTTACCTTCTAAAAAAACTTTTTTGAAAAATAATTTTTAAAAATGACTTTTGGAATGGATTTTCCATTTCCAAAAATAAAAAAGTTGTTTTCCAAAACAAATTTAAAAAGTTAGACTCTCTCTTCTTTATCTTTCTTCCCTTCTTTTTTTACAATGTTTTTAGTTTATGAAATTGTTTCACTTGATAGTTGATACAACACCCAAAAGATATTATATGGGTTGCTAAAGAAACACAAGTATAATTTTATTAAATTATGGAGAAATCTCAAAATAGTTGCATACCAAACAATGCCTTAGATTCTGTTGTCCCATTATAACCACCTGTAATTGTGGGGGAAAGATAAATATTTATTAAATTAATAATATATTTTAAATTGTTGTTTACGTTTATTTAACCATACTTTAAGTGCTTTTTTCTCTTTAAATATTTATTAAATTCTCATTAAATGATAAAGTTTACATTTTTAAATGCATTGATATAAATTAAACATTTATCAGTCTTATCACAGATCAAAGTTGTGAGTTCAAACAAAAATCGCCGCAGCTTAGGTTTGAATAATGGTTCGCTTTAATACAATGTTTTAACCTCAGTGCCATAATTGCCATTTGCCCTCGTGTTTTCCATTTATACGACTAGAGACAGAGATCTATAAATTTATTACTGTAACGGTTTGTCATGATCTCCCTAAACATTAAATTTGCCTAATTAATTAATGTTTAGAGTGGCCAAATGTGCATAAATAGACAGATATTATTTAAAGTCTTTTTGTTGTTATGCCTAAACTGGTACACACACACACACACACATATATATATTATTTTTGTGGGTGTGCAAATATAAGTTTGTAACCCAAACACAAGCAATTCATTTTTCTTTTATATGTCAAAAATAAAAATAAATAAATCCAGCTGCTCATCATCTCCCCTTTAAAAACTCTGATTTTGACATTTCATTTCTCCTTGTCTATTAAAAAAAATGTAATCACATGTCAATTTCTCTTTTTCATTGCCTCTTTATTTTTGCTTTAAAAAACTCGTCCCATCTAGCACTACTCATTTTAGGCCCCTAACTAATTTGTCAAAAGAATCATTCCGATCCTCCTTTCCTTTACCAATCTACCAATCTAGGTGCGTACAATTTGACAATTTTTACAATCCCAACTTGTATTGAATTTAGTTGATTTCTCGTATAAATTCATCCAAAAACTTACGGTGCTCACCCCCTTATTTCACCTACATTATTAAGTAACTTTTATCTACTTGTTATTGGGAGATGGAGTTTTTTATAAATAAATTTTTTTATTATAAAAAAATAAAAATAAATATTTATGGTTAAAATATTGAAAATTGTAATTTCCAGTTAAAAATCTACCTTAATTTGAGATTTTCAAAACTCACAAGCCCCAAATTAAAAAATAATTAAGTTGCTAAATGAAACAAAAGACTTAGTAAATAACACGCAAAAAAGTATATTTAATACGATCTTCCCAGGATGTTAACAAACTAATACGAATAGATAGAGAGGATAGGAAAACGACAGGGTCGGCATCGTGGACCTATAGCATTAAAAAAAAAAAAAAAAAAAAACCATGGGCCCAAATTGGTCCCCCAACTTGTACTCTTTTTCTATTATTGCCCCTCAATTACAATTTTTATCGATCTAATTCTTAAATATGTTTACCGTAACCTTCCAATCCTTCTTCCTAGTCCCAGCTCTATCCCCGATCAACAATGGAAGAGAATCTAGTTTGAGTCCCTTAATATATTTTTTTATTCGTTAAACTCTGATTGTCTTATTGATGTGTCGCAGGTGAAGGGAAAAAATGAGCTCATGGTATGCATGTGAAGGGGTTTGCTCCCTGGCGCTGTCTTTCAGTCATTTGGATTGGTGAAGAACGAGTCAGGGTTGTCCCTCAAACTTTTGTTTCTCGCCACAAGTAGTCTAACCAAGGTGGCCACCGTCAACGAGTAAATCCAACAAGTGGGTGATGTTAGGTGGGGCACTAATTTTGGTCTAGCGTGTATGCAAATCTCTCATATATATATATATATATATATATATATATATAGAGAGAGAGAGAGGGAGAGAGAGGGAGGGAGAGAGAGGAAGAGGATCAATCAACATCACTCTTAATTTGTTCACATCAATTAATAAAATTAATTAATATTTTTAAAAAAATAAGTATAAATTGATATAGTAAGGCATAGTTATAATTAATTTCATTTGTTAAATGTGACTAAATTAATAGAATAACTATTTTTCACTTATATCTGTATCAATTAATTCATTCTCGTATATATGTGTGTGTATTATAAACACGCATGCATGCGATAAATTTTGTACGAGCGTTGGGTACTAGTCAAACTATCATATTAAATTAAATTGTAACATTAAATGTACCATGGGTTTAGATCTCTATATTAAAAGTGTTTGTAGTTCAGTTTAATTCAATTTGATACTCAAGTTGAAACCAAACCATATTTTATAGTTTGTAATTTTTATAAACTAAATTGAACCACAATTTACAGTTTTGTTCGATTTTAAATTACGGTTTATAATTTGTAAAATAAAATAAAAAAATTCACTGCTTTTATATAAATATAGGCCGAGTTTTCCTACAAATTGGTCATCTGTTTTTTCTAACATATTTAAGTTAACAAATTTATTATTTATTAATTAACTATAGTATTTGTATATTATTGTCACGCCCCGCCCCTACTCTTGAGCAGAACATAATAGCGGGACAATAACCAAAATGCTACCCTGGCAAAACCGACAGCACGTTAGTTATTGTAACCCTTATTTAGTAATCGGTTTGGTACCTTGGGCAATAAACTAAAATATACTAATGTGCTGCATACAAGTTACAATGGCAAAAAATCATGTTGAGTTTCTAAAGCACGAATCAAAAAAAAATACTTAATTATAGCAATAGGGAATAAATTAGAGTTATCAGCAGTGTTTCCCAACACCCCAATATATAGCATACAAGCTTGTCAACTAAATTTACTATTAATTTAACAATATAAATATAATATATGTCAGGAAGTAGTCCACTCTAACTCAAGAAAAAGTTCAACAAAAATTTCCTGATGATAGCCCGACCTCTACTATGTGCTGAGGTGAATAGTGCAGTGGATCCAGCCATCGTCCTGCAAATCTGTGGAAAAAAGAAAATTAAACGGGTGAGACCACCGTCTCAGTGAATGGGATGCATTCTACTTTTCAGTGGAAACGGTGAGGTTTTGTTTTTTCACAAACAAGGAAATAGATTCAAGAGATAACTATTCAATGAATGCAGAAAAAGGTCCACAACACAAGCCATAATAAGTTATCTGTCAACAACTAAAAATATAAATTAAGTAGAAATTCCAAAAACAAAAACCTCAAATCATTAATGTCTAGCTCTGGCCTGATGTGCACAATAGGGTAATGTTTGGAGAGCAGTGTACACAAAACATAAAACAAGAAAACATAAGATGGGCCACACAAAGCAAAACATGTTGGGCGCTACAATACTATATAGCTAGCACCATGAGCCGTCATCATCCTAAGGCCAAGCTAACATAGCCTACAGCGTCTAGAACCCTACTGAGTCATAAGTCATATCATGTCATGTAGATTTGTCACCTGCTCCAGATGGCTGTCCGACACCACACAATAAAACTATTTGAAATCATACAAAAACATCACTATAAGAAATTAGAAAATAACTACACCGTTTCTCATTTCATTATAACCATATAGAAATTTCTTAGTTAAGTTTATATATATTTTTTTCTACATCTATTTTAAGAAACTCTGAAATTAGAAATAATGCCACTCACTTGTTTGTAAGGCCTGCTAGTGGTTAGCTGGATCGATGTGCAGCTGATTTAGGTGGCTAATCTTATATTTCTCTCCTACACGAGATGTATACATTATTATAATTGAAATACCTAAATATATGTTCTAAATGCAAATGTTCATATAGATGCAAGTCTCATAAATTATAATGTGTTTTTAATTATCATTCTAATTTAGGTTCTTAGGCTTAATAGATGAAAATTCTTAATTATTTTGTTGTAATTCCTTGCTTTAATTAATTTAGTATTGACCCTATTTAAGTTCAATGATCCATAATTAACATGTTGAAATTTTCATTTAAGATTGTAAATAATGTTATTTAAATCAATTTAAAACTTATTTAACTCATTTATTTTCATTTATTGAGGATTCCTTAATTTAGCCTTTTTCTATTATATTTCACCTCTCTCCTCTAAGTCTTTTCTTGTATTTGAATTTAATTAAAATATTACAAAATTTTCAGCTACTTCTTTCCTTAATAATAATTCTTCAAGCTAGATTTTTAAATTATTGAATTGCTTTCTCAGACTAAATTTTATTAACCATAGTCATATTTTAAGCCTCTTTGAATTTTACATAAAGGTTTAACTTATTTTCCTATAGTTTGATTAAATAAACTTTTGGCATTCCCTCTCTCTCTATATATATATATATATTCCAATCATTGTTTATTTCTATAAATTATTTTCTCCCTTGTCTCACTCATTTTTTATTGTTATATTTTTTTTTTTATATCCCAAATCTTTATTTATTCCTTAATTGAATCAACTTTGTAAACAATTCTTGCTAGCAAAAGGGTTGGCCGTCGCTAGGGTATAACTAAAAATATGTTTTACTCTCTTTTCTCTCTCTCTCTCTTTTTTTTTGCCCTAATTTGTTTCATTTATTTCATCTTACCTATTCTTCTTGTTTTTTTTTTCATTAATTCTCCCAACCTTAACCCCCTTTTTACTCTCTCAAAATTCTTAATTTATGAGCAGCTTCCACTAATCAAATTTACAAATAGGACTAAGGGGGTGCAGAAAATAATTCCAGCTTTAAATTTTTCCTCATAAGTTTTAAATTAACCAACTTACTTCCTTTCCTTTTTCTTTCCTTCTTCTTTTTTTTTCCCTCCTGCTAGCCGAGCCACCCCTCTTTTGCTTCAGTTTTCTCACTATCAACAAAACTTTCTCTAAATCCCATAGAAGTGCACAAATATTCAAAGGAAACAAGATTTAACTCTAGTTTCTCTCAATTTGTCAAATAAGATCAAACTTAATCTTTTCTAGAATTTAAGCTTCCTCACAATTTTAACAGCTTGTAAATTTTTTTTTTCTGAACATATAAAAAGGATAAAATGCAAGAATACTAATTTATCTAACATCATTTTATGAAATAAATGTAAGAAATGGGCAAAACAATTTTTTTCTTACCTCTTTCCTATTCTCTTTCCTTCCTTGCTCTTAGTTGCTGCAAGAACTCTTTTCTTTCTTTTTTTCTTTTGCAGGTTTAGAACCTCCAGGGATGTATATACATCCCCTGAGGTGATCACGTGTTGGTTTCTCTCCTTTTTTTTTTTTTTTTTTTTTTTGACGTGTGACTCCTATGCCTAGAAGTTTCAAGGGGCAATTAAGGGGGGTGTTTGAGCAAGCTTCTGTTTATTACTTGTCAGTTTTTCGATGATTGAAAAGTACTAAACAATGTTTGTAAACTACTTCCAGCTATAACTTCTCTAAAAAAAAGCTGTTAAACAATGGAAAAGTAGAAGTAGGGGTAGAAGTGCTTAAGCTTATGATGGCATTTTTGTAAATAAATCAAAATTAGTTTAAATTTCTATTGGACATTATTACCCCTCAATATTTTCCAATATCCCAATTTACCCCTATAGAGCTGTGGCAGAGTCGGTCATCTGCCAACCATGGTGGAAGAGTAAGCCCGATCAGCGACTGGGATGGGATGCACACAACGACGGAGAGCTCTGTCGCCGCACGCAAGGGCCAGCTACCAACAGGGAGGGGCCCTGTCGCCGCTGCGTGCAGCGACAAGGAGGGTGTCGCCGTTGTGCACCGGCGACAGAGAGCTTCGTCGCCGCCCCCAACGACCAACGATTGGCGGGGCGGTGGGAAGAGGGAGAGAAAGATGAGAGAAAAAAAAAAAGTAAATAATGAAAAAAAATCAAATAAAATAATATATATATAGGGGGTTAAATTGTCTTTTTATTTAAAAAAAATTATTTACAATCACTTCACAAAATTATCTTCCAAACACTTCTTTACTAATTTCAGGCATTTTTTTTATACATTTTACAAACAACCCCTACTTCTAATTATAATCTAATTTTACCCACTTCTACTTAAAACACTAACTTTTCAAAAAGCAAAAGCATTTGCAAACAATTCCTAATTTCTCCCTTGAGCTGGTGCAATCTGTACGGGTAACAAAGCTCAGGTAATGGCTTTATTTTTTTCTTTTAATTTTTTTATTCTTTTTTTTTTCCATTTCATTTTGCATTCCTTTCCCTTAGTGTTAGGCCTAGAATCTTCAGAGAAAGTCCACGTGACTTACAAAATCCCTTTCACACGTGGACCCGCTTTTTTATCTTTCTTTTTTTTTTTAACATGAGTTTTAAATTTTAAAGTTCTTAAATTTTTTTTTGTCTTTTAAAATTATTACTTAAATATTCTTTTATGTAAATGCCATGAAAAATATGAATGCATGCATAAATAACATGCAATTAATTTATTCCTAGTTCTAGATGTCTCAATTATACAATAAATATATTTATATTATTTTATAGAATTTCACCAATATTAATAAAAATTTCACTTAAGAAAAAGAAAAATAATCAATTATTAAATGAATATAAATATAAAAAAATATACAGTCAAATAATAAGAATATACTATATATATAGAGATAAAATTTTTAATCTTGTACATATATAAATTATACAGTTTGATTCAGTTTATATGATTTGTCTAAATGTCAAATATCAAATCAAACTATATAAAAATATATATATATTTCCAAACAAAACCAAACAAAACCAAATCATTATTTCATCAGTTTAAATGATTTGATTCAATTTGTTGAACACTCTAACTCTATACTATAGTCATTTGTTCTCTCCCTTTTAGATCATTTTCTTCTTTACTTTCGAAATGCTTCTACAGTCTATTCATGCTTTAGAAACCCTCTTGAAAAATTAAAAAACATAATTTAAAAGAAAGAAACCTACCTCATGGATCTGGTTGATGAATCCTGGTGCCATCCACACATCTTCTTCCTCGTAAAAATATGGATGCCGAGGATCACCATAACTCCCTCCCCCCCCCCCCCGGACCACTGTGCAGATGAAGCAAAACTAAATTTGTGAAAAGAAGAAAAGAAAAAATGTGACAAAGACAACCAAAAAATGAAAACAGAACTGTAAGCTTTATTTATTGGTGCAGAGTCTCAAAAAGGAGACAAAAGGAAAGATAATAGATAAATGTAGCATGAAGTACAAATCACCCGTACTGATAAATGTTATCCTCGCGTGGAAAATAAAATGGTAAATAAATAAAAATTTCAATACTAGGACTGATTTGTATATTATATTTTTAATTTAAAATTTTGACATTTTATACCCTAATAACACAAAATTTAAAAGAGTTTAAAGTGTAAAGTGTTACATTTTTTAAATTATAGTACATTATACAAATCACTTTAACACTAAATTAGAACTTTTCTCTATCAATGATAACCAGAAGTTTGACTCAGCAACTATCAAGTCAAGATGGATGTAACAGGCACATCTTCACAATTATGGTCTGTCTACATTCACTCTGAAAAATGATTTTGACATTATTTAGATGGTTTCTCTAACTGATCAGCTCCACTGAGATTGCAATTCTAAACCCAGGGATTTGTGTGTGTACAGCATAACCTTCCTGTGAGGGTTAAAAGGTTGCCACTTGTTTATGTCTATTAACTAATGTCGAAATTTTAAGGGGCAGAGAACTTCTCGGTAAATAAATAAATCTCCAGTTGTCGACAGCGAGAAAGGCTCCAAACGCACCGATATACAAGAATTGGCACACGCGATAACTGACATCTGACTGAATCAGTCAATTTAAGTTCTCTCTGGGCTGTGCCATTTCTCTTCTCGCCCTCGTACAATGCCTCGGTTACGAAGAGACAATGGTTACTTTTCGCCCTCGATTTTCTTTTCCATCCTCACGTGGCCTTATCCTAGCTTGACACGCTAGCCGAAATTTTAAGCGGCAGAGAACTTCCCGGTGAATAAATGAATCTTCAGCTGCCAACAGCAAGAAAGGCTCCAAACAGAATTTTCAAATCCATTTGAATGGTTGCAAATATCCCTCGTGCACATAATAAAGATATAGATTTCACAAAAACAATTTATTTCAAAAGTTTTGCGGCATTTCGTCTCACGTTAATTTTTTAGAATAATGTGATATGTTATATAAAAGATTGAAAATTACTGCTGAATAACTTGAACTTAAGTATTTTGGATCAGTGATTTAAGTTTTTCAGGCCAATAACTCTCAGGTCATTACAAATGGTATTAGAGTAAAACGATATTCGGACATCTTCTATTTTGATATGAATACAAATTTCTGACTCAATGATAACGTCAAGTATTTAAATAGAGGAAATTACAAGATTTCGTTCAACGTCAATTTCTAAAAAGTAATATGATATGGTAATTAAGATATTAGAAACTAAACAATTTAGGTTTAATTATTTTAGACAAATAGTTTAAGTTCAATAAATTATTCAGATTAATAATTATTGCGTCATTACAAGCTTCTACATATCACATTATTTTTGAATTTGTTAAAAGAAAAAGAAAATAAAAGCAATTGCAGTTGAGTAAAAATCTATTTAGGTAAATGCTATCACTGGTACGAACAGGCTAAATCATATTTTAAAATCTTGATCTGAATTTTGAATTTATAAATGTAACAAGGAGAAATAATCATAGGAAAGAGAAAATCACAATAGATACATTTTTAAAATTTTCTATTTTATCAATAAAATTAATACAAAGTGAAAATTTTTAATGTCTAGTAAAAAATTATTGTCATATATTTCCTTATGAATAAAAAATAATTGATTTTTGTTGGTATTTCATTTAAGGGAAAATAATATATGTGACATATTTCCCTTTGCACTCCATTAAATTTGGAGGAAAAATAATATATAGAATATTTTGCCATTGCACCTAATATAATTAGAAAAAAAATAATTATATTCCAATTATACCCTTAAAATATCAAATAAAATAACATTGTAGTGTCAGTTTTGAGTTAGTATACAAGAAGAGTTAAAGCAAGAGTATAAAATACTAATTTTATATTTCTGACATGTAAAACGCCTAAAAATTTATTTTAGGGTGTAAATTGTAAATTATTTTTAAAAAGTAAAATAATACTGCCAACCAGAAACGAGGATTTCCTTTTGGAAAAAAGTTTGAATATTCAAATAATATTAATAATATCGTTAATGGAAATAATAATTACATTAAGTACTTAATTAAAGTTTTTAAATGAAAAACAGTGGATGGTAGATGCGACAATTCTCCTACCAACCAGAAAGTGACACGTTTTCAAAGTCCCCGTCTCTGAGTTTTTAGTTGTATTTTTTTAAATTAAAATATTCCAGTCCCAAGCGCTCCGCCGCGAGTGACGCCACTCCCCGTGTAGAAGAATCTTCCGATCAATTTATTTATTTATAACACAAATATTATCACTCTTACCATAAATAAATAAAACTTCAATATATATAAGAGTAATTGATATTAATATAAATATAAAATATTTTATATTAAATTTTAAATCATTAATTTAGTTAAATCTTATTAACAAAATTAATTATAATTGTATTTCATAATATTAATTATAGATAATTTTTCAAAATAACTATATTTAAAATATTAGCTAAAAATATCACTTTTTTAATATTAATTACATATATTTATTATTAATTAATATTATTTATTAAATTTGATTAAATCAATTATGTAAAATTTAGTATAATTATTTTACACAAACACAAATGTTAATTCATTTATTTACAAATATATTATATATATATATATAAGAATGAATTAATTGATATTAATGTAAGTGTAAAAAATTTATACCAAATCTTACACAATTGATTTGATCAAAATCAATACATGAGATTAATTATAACTGTTTTTAATAACAAATTTATTGTTATTTTTATTTTTAAAATATTTATTACAATTATCTTCCAATTAATTAATAGTATAAAATTTAGTATAAGTTCTTTACACTTATACTGGTGTCAATTAATCAATTCTCTATCTCTTTCTTTATATGTATATATATATATATTATATATATTTGTGTGTTATAGCATAACCTTTCTGTAAGGGTTAAAAAGGTCACCACTAGTTTATGTCTATAAACTAATGCCCGCATATCGAAAGAAATCAAAATTGTTTTATGTCTTTTAAAATTATAATTCTTAAAATTTTTATTTTCTAACTATTTATTTTTCAAAATCAAATTTTAAGAAATTTAATAATTGAAACGAGGTAAATAAAGCCTAAAATATTTGGCTTTTAAAAGAAATGAAAAAAGAATTATAGCCTACCTTAAGTCAATAAATTAAATAAATGAAAATTCAAATTTTAAACTACTAAGATTTTACTTAAAATCTAGACACGAAAGCGTCGGATTTTTTTTTTCTTGTAAGGAATCTCATTATTCCATAAATAGTAGAAATTATTTTAAAAAAAGAGTTTAAAAGTTTAACATAATTTTACAGAAATTCTAAATAACCCACAAAAGAGTTAGAAAGCAAAAAATGTCCATAAACTTCAAAACCGTGCAATTCAGTCCACCAGCTTGGGGCCGATGAGACCCAAATGGTCTTGTCGTTAACGGCATTGGACGGAAATGCTGACGTTTAAAACCACAAAGAACACTACAAATTCACCGTGGAAGGCATTTCAACTCCGGTAAGATTTGCAATAGCATTTTGGGTAAAAAAATTAATGAACATGATCAAAATTAAGTACAAGGACATTCTATTTAGCTCTTAGAATATAAAAAATTCAAATTATATTTTTATCCCATTTTATCCCCACGTAAATTTATAGCTAAAAAATAGAGAAGTATAATATAAATAAATGGTTTAAATAAATTATGATACTTGTCTTATTAAAATAAAGAATAATTTAATTGGATTAAATATTAAATTCATATATATACGATGTTTTATTTCTATTGATTTTACATTATACTATTTTTATTTTTGTAAATTAGAGAAATTGTTTAATTTTTATAAATAAATTGAATTTTCAAATATTATGTCAAATTTAAGAAAAAATAGAAAAGGTATTGACAATTAAGCCATCAACTAAGCACAACATATAAGTAAAGCACACATGGCCATGTTAGTACCTCTGAAATGCTTGACCATAATATTTTGGAAAAATTACTAAGCTGGCTAGCTTAGTCTAATTTATTACTCAAAGGGTGTGTGGAAAGAAATTTGACTCTGAAAGTTTGAAACAAACAAATTTACCTATAAAAATAATTTGATTTCAAAATACCACCCCTTGCAAGCCCTATGAACCCCCCCCCCCCCCAAATCGTCATCACCCTCTCTTATGCGAGCCACTATAAGCCTGTCACCTCCCCCACCACAGACGACTATATCTATCACGGCCCAAACCCAGAGTAATTGATATTAATATGAATATAAAATATTTATATTAAGTTTTAAATCAATAATTTAGTTAAATCTAATTAATAAAATTAATTTATAATTGTATTTCTCAATATTAATTATTGATTTTTTTCAAAATCACTATATTTTAAAATATTAGTTAAAAATATAACTTTTAAAATATTTATTATTAATTAATCTCATTTATTAAATTTGACTAAATCAATTATGTAAAATTTAGTATAATTATCTTACAAAAACACTAATATTAATTCATTTATTTACAAATATATATTTGTGTGTGTGTGAGAGAGGGAGTTAATGAATCAATTGATATTAGTGTAAGTATAAAAAATTTATACCAAATCTTATACAAATGGTTTGGTCAAAATCAATAAATGGATTAATTATAACTGTCTTCTAATAATAAATTTATAGTTATTTTTATTTTTAAAATATTAATTATAATTATCTTCCAATAATTAATAGTGTAAAATTTAGTATAAATTTTTTACACTTATACTGGTATCAATGATTAATTCTCTCTCTCTCTCTCCCTATATATATACACACGTGTATATATATATATATACATATATATATTTGTGTATGTATAGCATAACCTTCCTGTGAGGGTTAAAAGGTCGCCACTAGTTTATGTCTATTAACTAATGCCCAAAAACCGAAAGAAATCAAAATTTGTTTTATGTCTTTTAAAAATTATAATTTTTAATTTTTTTTTCTAACTATTTATTTCTCAAAATTAAAATTTAAGAAATTTAATAATTGAAAACGAGGTAAATAAAGCCTAAAAATATTTGGCTTTTAAAAAAAATGAAAAAATACTTTATAGCCTACCTTAAGTCAATAAATTAAATAAATGAAAATTCAAATTTAAACTATTAAGATTTTACTTAAAATCTATACACGAAAGCGTCGGATTTTTTTTTCTTGTAAGGAATTTCATTATTCCATAAATAGTAGAAATTATTTTAAAAAAATAGTTTAAAAGTTTAACATAATTTTACAGAAATTCTAAATAACCCACAAAAGGTTAGAAGGCAAAAAATGTCCCTAAACTTCAAAACCGTGCAATTCAGTCCACCAGCTTGGGCCGATGAGACCCAAATGGTCTTGTCGTTAACGGCATTGGACGGAAATGCTGACGTTTAAACCACAAAGAACACTACAAATTCAACCGTGGAAAGCATTTCAACTCCGGTAAGATTTGCAGTAGCCTTTTGGGTTAAAAATTAATGAACATGATCAAAATTAAGTACATGGACATTCTATTTTAGCTCTAGAATATAAAAAATTCAAATTATATTTTTATTCCATTTTATCCCCATGTAAATTTATAGCTAAAAAATAGAGAATTATAATATAATAAATGGTTTTAAATAAATTATGATACTTGTCTTATTAAAATAAAAGAATAATTTTAATGGATTAAATATTTAAATTCATAAATATATGGTGTTTATTTCTATTGAATTTTACATTTTACTATTTTTATTTTTTTAAATTAGAAAATTATTTATTTTTTATAATTAAATTAAATTTTCGAAATATCACGTCAAATTTAAAAAAAAATAGAGGAGTTATTGACAATTAAGCCATCAACTAAGCACAACATATAAGTAAAGCACACATGGCCATGTTAGGACCTCTGAAATGCTTGACCACAATATTTTGGAAAAATTACTAAGCTGGTTAATTTAGTCTAATTTATTAATCAAATGGTCAATGGAAAGAAATTTGACTATGAAAGTTTGAAACAAACAAATTTACCTAGAAAAATAATTTGATTTCAAAATACCACCCCTTACAAGCTCTATGAACCACCCCCCCCCCCCAAAAAAAAAAAAAAAAAATCACATCACTCCTCTTTTATGCGAGCTACTATAAGCTCTTCACCTCTCTCACCACAAACAACTGTAGCTGTCATGGCCCAAACCCAAGGTTCGTGACTGGTACTAGGTCTCTGACCCTAACTAATCTCACGACAATCAATCATACTCAAAATCAAACAAAACATAAAAATATCTTATACATGTTGAATAAAATACAATAATCATATCTAAGTAGTAAATGAGCATTAGAGTGTAAAAAGGTAAGCAAAAGTACATGCCCATATATCAATCAAATCTGTAGACGACTATCCCGACTCTGACACACTATTGGAGAACAACAAACCAAATCTGAAATATTTAAAAAATATGAGTCATGAAACTCAGTGAATACAGATGATACCTAGTTATGCATGTTGAATATATATCACATTATAAGTCCAAAACTATACATATACATATATACAGTGAGCGGTACCATTGTCAAAAATATATATTTAGGAGTACAACAATCACATAAGATTCCAGCATCGATCGGAAAAATCCTACGTCTTACAATCAGGCTCAACACAGTTACAAATCACGCTCCTAGTCAATAGGCACCCTCCATCTCACGATTGGGCAACACATCACACCTACAAGGGCAACCATAACACGTTCCTGGTTGAGAAGTATCATATATCTCACAACCAAAGTATCATGCCCACCAAGGCAACATTAAACACGCTCCCAGTCAAGAGGTATCCTCCATCTCACAACTGGAGCATCACGCCCACCAAGGCCACACGCTCCTTAAAACAATATAGTTTCAATGCATCACACGACTCCTCACATATCAAGTCAAACAGATATACACATATGGTCCAAAATCTTAAAACCAGTAACGAATGTTAACATAGCTCACTGCAGTTCACAAAACAGATAACACCTATCTCCAGTGCAACATATAACCAAAATATAGTTTACGAAACTACATAATCATCATGCTAGATAACACAATATGAAAAATACATGCATGAGAAGTGTATCATCACTCATAGCATAATAACTAAACAAAAAGAAAGTGTCGATCACCCTCACACCGACTCACTGATTTGGGTGTGCCTTCACTAACTTGTTTGTAACCAAAATTACATAAAACTATCACTATCACTAAAACCAGTATAAGAAACAGGTTGACAGCCCAAAACTTGACTCAAATCCTTTATTGACACCCCCTAGCATGCATCCTGATGCACCACTGCCCCATTGCTAGGACCCACATGACTCACAGCACTCGTCAATTTAACTCAACAACCCTTGAACAATAGTGACTAGCCTCTTAAACCTTCAAACCATAATGAACTGACCTCTAAAACCACTAAATCGACTTAAACTGGTATAAAACTACCTAAAATTGAACTAAATTGATTATGAAACCCTAAAAATCAGATTTAGAAGATCCAAAAACTCTAAAAATTGATATGAGTAAGTCAAAAAATCATCCAAAACAAGGCTAAAATTGGCCACATGAACCCCTGAATCAACCTAAACCGAGTCAGTTTAACCAAAAAACCCAATTTTGGTCGAATCGAACCTCCCTAAAACCCTCAGACTAATTCGTCAAACAGATCTCAACCTCTGATCTTGGAACTGGTCAAACTTCCCAAATCTGAGTTTTTTGACCACTGAACTAGCTAGTCAAACCAACTAACCGGTTCAGTCAAACCCTTTATTTCTTATCTCTTTTTTTTTTACTACTACTGAGTTGACTCGTTGAGTCAACTCAGGCTAACCCATCAATTTTGGCCAGCCTGCGAACCCTGTGACCTAGTCGACTAAACTTGGCCCAACTGTAGTCAGCCCCACCCATAGCAAGACTCAAACCTTTTCCGAGTCCTTCTTTCTATACCTGATGATTCGTTTCCTGCAAACCAAAACCTCCAAAAATCCAGAAATACAAGACTTACCTCATTCAACTGATGACTGAAGCTCATAACCTAAACCTCAACGAGCCGATTGATATCATTAATCGAACCAAACAACTGATCAAATAGCTCAAAAGTCTAGAAACTATGTTCATGTGCAACAAGCTAGACAACCGATCTATCATGAAATTCCTTGCAACCCTAGCTCGATCATTAAATTGAATGAGGGGAATGATTCGTCTAGTCCAGACGAACGTAAATAGCAAATAAATCAAGTCATCATCGCCCCAACAATCGTGGTATGGTTGTTTCAATTCGGGTATTGTAGTATATTAACCTAGGTAATTGCAACCATCCCCCATTGCCCCCCCCCCCCCCCCCCACCCCAACCCATGAGAAACTGTAATCCTATTGTCTCCTCCCTCAACTACAACCACTATCTTCCCTACCCAAAAGCTCTATTGAAGTCTTACCCCACACCTTTGCAACTCCTACTATCTGTCTTATTTGTGACTTATATTTTAATTTTTAACTAATACTTATAATTTTTACACATTTATATTTGTAAATTAATAATTTAATGCTTGCAACCTATCAACTTTTTTATTTTTATATTTTTTAAAAAATTTTATAAATTTATATTTATAAATTTACCGTTGACACTTATAATTTTATAGAAACGTACTTGTAACTTTAAAAATTTATACTTGTAATTTAAACAAATAAATATAGCTTACGGATATGGTTTTACATAAAACATATTTGTTATTTTACAGAAATATATTTATAATCTAAATAAAAATAAAAAAAATATTTTTGAAAATGAAATTACAATTTGTTTTTTTTTTTTTTTCAAACTTTCCAGTAACAAATTTCGAGGGTACCCCTCGGATGAAATTTTATTGAGCTGACTGGCTCTGTGCTTTCCTGATAGTTGTGTCCTCGACATCAAAATTATTATGTCTTATTGTTTTAAAACGCATTATATTGGATTTTGGGTCATTTTGCACCGTTTCATAATAGTTAAAGAAAAAGCTTCAATGCAAATATTTAGAAATGGTAAATACAAAGTAAAATATTTATATGCTTTATAAAAATTAAAATTTGACTCTTTTTATTTTTTACTTAAAAATAAATAAAAAATATAATATTATCTAGTGGGAAATGCACGTGCAATACATGAAAAAATAGAAAAACTTAATTATTACCATATAGGAAAATTATTTAAGCAGCAAAAACCAATTTATTATATTAATTATTTATTTATTTTTTTGAATTGAAAACCATTTCTAATAGTTATGCGTGAAGTCAATATTATAACAAATTTAACTGTATAAAAAAACTGTAACGGCATACCAAACGGAGAGGATCCAATTCCCTGGCCACTTGGCTGCTCATGTACAGGCTCAAACGCGAGCCCATCTTCCATGCGCAAATTCAACTTTAAAAGACACTATTAGTCCCTGAACTCTAACACAATTTCAATTTAGCGCCTTTTACTTATCTATTGTTTAATTGAGTCACCTAAACATTCAATAGCAATCCGTGCAGTCTAAGGCATGGATGGCTTTAGATGCCATTGATTATATTGACATTCTTACTCCATAAGGCCATGGAAAAAGTCTAATTTCTCATTAAGTTCTCAGCGTGCATATTTAATATACATTATATGATCTTATTTGAAATACAAATATATCAATAATAATGAAGTCATTATTATAAAAAAAATAAAATATTTATATCTTGTAAAATAAGTATTTTATTTT